>JAOPHQ010006311.1:0-20000 GCA_030340625.1 Merluccius polli | reverse complement strand
TGGCACTGGGAGGAGGCTGCTGGGATGAGGCTGCCCCAACGTGGCACTGGGTGGAGGCTGCTGGGATGGGGCTGCCCCAGCGTGGCACTGAGAGGAGGCTGCTGGTATGAAGCTGCCCCAGCGTGGCACTGGGAGGAGGATGCTGGGATGAGGCTGCCCCAGCGTGGGGCACTGGGAGGAGGCTGCTGGGATGGGGCTGCCCCAGGGTGGCACTGGGAGGAGGCTGCTGGTATGAGGCTGCCCCAGCGTGGCACTGGGAGGAGGATGCTGGGATGAGGCTGCCCCAGCGTGGCACTGGGAGGAGGATGCCAACGCAACGTTTTGGTTTGGAGTAGTGTGAAATTGGACAGCGAGGTTTAAACCTGGTTCAAAGCCGAGGTCTTTGGGTCTTTGTGCTGGGACTTGAAGACAATCACAACAAAACCCTAGGCCTACATACATACATTAAAAAATGTTATAATAATAATAATGAAAAATAATAATAAAAAAGTTGTACAGGCCTATGAATTCAAATATGATATCATTAATAAAATATTAATTAATGATATAATTAATATAATATAATAATGCACAATTAAATATTGCTTATTTGCTCACAAAAAAGCAAGTTTTAGTTAAAATAGAAAGAAAAAAAAAAAAAAGTTGGACCTCAAAAGCCTGGTCTTGAAGGTGAAATGTAGCCCTCATTGTTCGTTGAAACGGCACCCAAACACTACAATTAAAACTACTTGGCCACACATGTCGCTCTGCAGCCCTCATGTTGCACAGGGGCGTATCCAGGCGGGGGGGCTGGGGTGTATCAATGGGGTGACGAAGCCCCAAATCCAGCAATTCATAGGATTTGAACTTGTCAAGCCACATCTAGGCGGGAGAGTGGCAGTATCCTGAACAACAAACACAACAGCAAAAAACTTGGATTACACAGAAAATTAAAAACACTGATAGCGTAGAAAAAGATTAACACTATTTAGCACATAACCCCAAGTTTGTGGACTTTTGAAAATCAAATGCAATATTTTAAATTTCTCAATTTAGATTATCAGATTATCAATTTTGTTTTTGGGATGTTTACATTGTTCACACCAGTGTGTTAATTCTGTGCCACTCTGGGGCCACCCCCTACTACATTAATCTGGACACACCACTGAGTGTCGTACTCTCGCATGTCATGCCTCTCGCATGTTGTGCCCTGATCCACGTCACGTCTAGCCCTGGGAAAATTGTGTCGGACCGTTTCATTGCCCCTGTCCATAGATGGCTATCCATTTCCTGTTTTGAATTTTTTTAATATGAAATACAGTCCACTACCTCTATTGTCTCTTAATCGATAACACCAGTTTGTCTTAGTTTTGGCTGACTCTCTTAGATAACCTTATGATGTGCCGCCAGTGACTCAAACCACCCAGTCATTCATCATTGTCCATCATGTGACGGCCATCATTTCTTCACTGATTTACTCCCAACACAACAGAGTCTGACATTAATAATCTCCTCAAAATCGTGCCAAACACCAGTCAGTCATGGCAAGGATGAAATATGTCTTCCAAATGATACAGCGAGGCCCACATCCATCTTAGAGATCAACTTTTACTACAATGGAAAATAATCTCTGTCTGAAGCAAGTAAAACAAGAGGACAAGAAAGAGTGTTTTCAGTCGTGCTTTGGGTGTCAGATGAAAGGCCTTCTCTCTGGCTCCACGCTAAGGCGTACAGACGGCTGGTGTCAAGCAGACAATGCACCACTGAACAAGAGACTTTTTGACAGAATCTTTAATGCGATGTCCCGGGGGTCGATTCGTCCAACTGTCTGTGTGGTTCTGGATTAGCTCTGAAAAGAGGATTGCAGTGAAGAGGAGAGTCGCAGTGGCAGCGGATCAGAGAGAACATTGCATTAGCATGCTTTGTAACATTGCATTCCCCTATTCCTATTAGATCTGACTGCACCCGTCGTTCTGCATGACACAGCAACAATTTGAGGACCCTGATATCTAACAGTTAGATACATAGACAGACACATCACATCTTTTATATAAAACATCTTAAAAAGCAACCTTGTCACACTTTTGGTATAAGCACAGGTATTTTTATTTATTTTTGGCAAACAGCGATGTTCTTGAACAAATGACACATAATTATGAATTTACTTTTAGATCTATCTATGAACTATTTATTTATTTAAGTATTTACATGTCAAGGCCCTGCTCTGAATAGATACAGCAGATTAATTTGCAGCGAAACCTTGGAAAGAAAATAACCCTGAGTGTGAAAGCGAAGCTCGGAGGACTTCTACTTCTGTTCCTTCATTCGTTCTCTTCTTGAAGCAATGGCTGTAAAAACGAAGGAGAAAATGACGATTGACAACAGGTCCAGTTCCATAAACTACTAAAAGGTCCAGTTAAACTATCTCATAAAAAACAATTGTAGCTGTAAAATGCAGATTGACTGCAGAGATGCCCTCACCCTGTACACCGCATCCTGAATGCCGGGCTCTGGTCTCTCCCAGTTGCGATTGGACAGAATCCTCAGGACCACCAATCCGAAGACTACGATCAAAACTCCCAGTGAATTTGCGAACACTGCCTCCGGTGGCAGAGAGGAGTATGGTTGCGTTCCATTTACAGTCCCTTTCCTTTCAGTGGAGAAAGAAGAGAAGAAATGATTTGGACAAAAAAAACAATGGTCGTTTGTTCATGTGAATTATTGATGTAAAATTGTTACTGATAATACATGTTTAATGTAATCATATTTCATTCATTTATTATTATTATATTTGATTATGATTGTTTTTTTTTACTATACTTTTCTTCAAGGGAGGGGGGATCTGTTACGGGGCAAAGAGACTGGATAAGTTGATATATAATTGTAGGCCTACTCATAACACGCTTTTTAATAAGAATGAAGTTCAATTAGAACTCAACAGGTTGAAGATAAGGTTCTCGTTGATGCCCGAGATGCAGGCGGCGATGCTGAGGGTGAGTATGGAGGCCCCAAGCCACACGTGGAGAGGCTTCAGAACGACACGCAGCGACACTGGGGAGCAAGGCAGCAGGAAGCCCCCAAAGCCCACAACCCACTGGAGGAGAGAGGAGAGAGAGGGAGAGAGATGGATGGATTTATTGATATTATTATTTTTTAACTGAAAAGAGAAGTTGCTTCTACAGTCTTCACTAATGCAACAGAGAAATTAATATTAAAAGAGTGCTTATCCATGAATGGTACACATAAAGCTTTTGTTTTTTCTTCAAATCCTTTTCTCTTCATAATGCATTCTAGGGCTGTAACTGACGATTATTTTCAAAGTCGATTAATCTTATGAAATTATTTTCGATTAGTCAACTAATCATTTAGTCTAGAAAATGTCATAAATAATAGCAAATGCCATCACAATTTGGCAAAGCGATATCTTAAATTCGCTTGATTTATCTGACAAGCACCCAAGAAAAACTAAAGGATTAATTATATTATGATACATGAACCAATTTCTGAAGGAAATGTTTCCTTCAATGTTTGAATTTCTGAAGCATCAAGCAGCTTTGGTATTTGTACTTGACAAATTACCTAAAAGTAAAAAAAAAAAGTGATTCAATTAATTTTCTGTTGATCTACTAATCGATGAATCGACTAATCGTTGCAGCCCTATATGCATTCACGGTGACTGACCTGCATGGCGAACAGTGCCACAGTGCAGATGCCCACCCAGCTGTGGATGGAGTAGAGGGCAGGGATTTGTTTGGCACTGTGGACCTGAAACACGGCACACAGGCCGACGATGGACAGGAGCAGAGCCAGCAGCATCAGCCCTGCGTGGGCCAGCTTCCATGGCCGCTTGTCGCCACCCCAGGTGAGGGGAACACGGTAAAGCACCGCCCCTGGAAGGAAGGATTGACGAATCACATTCACTCTCCTTACTATAACTGAGTTGTTTTGTTTGTGTACTCAGTTTTTTGAGTCATTTTCATAGTCAGTAATTTTACTTTTACTTGAATTTTAATAAATGAAAGCAGTAGCCGACTTTTCTGCAGCCATCCATTGCAGAGTAAACTGTTTATTTATTCGTTGCTGTTCACAACGTTGTCTACGCGCATTTAAAAGATATGGATAATGGGGAGTAAGGAGTCATTTTTACTCCTTTAATTTGTACTTCTGCAGTGAGCTACTTTTAACTCGAGTAAATGTTTTAAAGTTGATAACTTGAGTACATGTGTTTGTGAAGTAGCAGTATGTCTATATGATTAGAACTTATGAGTACTATGACCAACCCTGTCTCAATGCTGGGCAGCCTACACTATATTATATTATCCCAGTGTTCCCCAACATTGAGGTCAGGACCCCACTTGGGGTAGCCTGTAATGTATTGGGGTCAAGGGAGATTGCGGACGGCGGCAGACATTTGATGATACCTTTCTGATTAAAACATAATTTAAAAGGTTTGAAAGGTCTCATAGCCATGAGCGAACCGCTACTCATCACTTATTGTGGTGCAGTGTGCATGCATTCATTGGGACGTTGATATTACGGACAGGGGTTGGGTTACAATGGGTGTGGAGGCAGATGCACGACAATTATAGAAGTTAGGGTCATAAAGATGTTCAGACCTAAGGAAATGGGGTCACTCACAGGCCATAAAACAGATTTAATTAATCATGTGGTTGTGTTCGTGCGACTGCATGATAATCATTGTTTTGGTACCCCTCCAGCATGGGTACAGCATTAGCCATTGTGATTGAGGCACTTTCATCATCAGCGTGAGTGTACGTAGCGTGTCGTGTATGTAGCGGTGCTGATGATGAAACGCACAAAACAATCCATTAATTTAGTTTTTACCGTGTATTGTATACCGTGTAAATTAAGCGGTCTATAGCTGATTATTTTTAAAAATAAAATGGAGGAGAGGGAGGAGGAGGCTGGTGGAGAGGAAGAGCCAACGAGAGGTCCCGACTCAGACACAAGTGATGGTGAGAGTGCAGGCTGCAGGCAGAGTGCAGGTGCAGATAGGGAAAAACCGACAGTGTAACTTTCAACTTTCAACCACAATGGCTAACACATGGTTGCGGCACAAGGGGAATGAACGCTGCTTTTAAATTAAGTTGAACTTTTTTTGTCTCCAGAGGGCAATCGGTTGTGCAGCATTAAAAACAGTAATAACACGAGATCAAACACCCAAGGCAATTCAATACAATAGAAAGAAAAAACATAGAGTACATGCAAACCATGCATGCTGTTTTTATGCTTTGCTTTTATTTGATAACATTTTTGTTATGTTTTCCTTTAAAATTATATTACAGAAGATGACCTATTTTGTCAGCCACTGCTCGTGGCAGACAAACGTAATGTTCTGATTAAAATATTTTGCAAATATCAAGTCTCGAGTCACTGTCAATCTTTACATCAGTGCAAAACTAGGGTATGCAAATGAAGACAACTATTCATCAGCATGCAAGGTCGTTGATTAATACCATGCTGTACCAAAAAAAAAAAGGGTGCAACCAAGTCATGTGCTGGTGCGACCAAATGAGAAAGTTGGTAGCACCGATGCTACCAGTGGAAAAGTTAGCCTGGAGGCCTGTTTAAAAGGTTGAGAACATATTTAAACCCTGACCAACTGCTTGTCACGGAATCACGCAGGACAGCTACAGCAATAAACCGTTTAGTTCCAGCTTTTAACAAGGCTTGTGAGCCAAGAGTATGGTATCATGTGATATATCTGTGTCAGATCAGCAATCAAGGTTGCAAGTTAGTGTGGAAAAAATGGTAGAGTTTAATGGTAAGCACCGTTTCACTTTGCACAAAGTAATCTTAATCTATAGATAATTGATAGCTATATGTTGCAAAAATGAATTCATTACACTACCATGAAAGATTCACCACTTGACATGACTGAGTCATGAGTCTCACTCTTTAACCACGAAATATGCAGGTTGTGTAACAAATGTGCAACCACTTGAAAGAGCGTGTGCTTCAAGCAACAGCGGTGTTGTGACGTGGTGCAATGGGGCTGGGGGGTGCATCATTTACTGGCTGAATATTATCAATAGAAACTTTAATTCTGATTTTCTTTGTGTCGTGTGGCGTCCTGTTCTCATTCATTTTTCATGAGATGCCTTTGCCATCCTAGGAACAATAACTTTTACCCGTACAGCACCATCACCAGACCCAACAGCATCAGAACCTATGACACTGACCCTCTGACTATCACTCCACCTAGAGAGCAGACGGAGGGAAGCTGTACTCACCATAGCCGTACAGCACCACCAGACCCGACACCATCAGAACCGGGTGCCAGTTGAACTGGCGAGCCGAGCTGTCCCAGGCAAACCCGCCGCGCCATTGGCTGCTCCACACGCACACGCACGCCACACATGCCACGCCCAGACATGCGCAAAGCAGGAAGCACCAGTAGAATGACATCCGACTCATAGTGGCCTGGGGGGACGCAACACAACCAAAATGTTGGCACACGCAGGGAGGATATCATTATATGTCTATTATAAACCCATCAATGTAAGGAGATTTCATTGTTAATGACTTAATAAGTGAAGCAATTAGTTAAAAATTATGTTATTAAGAAATTGCCTGTACATTGCCTTTACACATTTGACATAATAGGTAAGCAAACTACAGTCAAACCTTAGCCCATAATGTAATACACTCAACGTCGGTCTTTATCTTTGTCTGAGACTTTACATTAAATATCAAGATGGTAACTTACTTTCTTGGACTAATTGCCTTCCACGTCTGTAGCCAATAACCCACTGTATATAAAAAACTAAAATAAAAACAAGAAAACTAACCCTACACTTTGCTCTAAGGGGAGACACTGATGGTCTACCTCCAGTGTAAAGCACAAGGCTGACAAGGTACTCACCATATCATGAAGATATTTCACTTCTGTATTCTGCTTATCAGTGGTGGCCTCACTTCTACATTCATCTGTAGTATTGAGATGCTGGAGGCGGAAGTTGCCCAAATTAGGCGAACGCTTGGGTGACAGCTGACCAATCAGCTGCTGCATCTGTACCCAAGCGACGCATTTGTTTATAACGAGACAATTAGACAATTATTCTAATGAAATTACCGGTCATCAACATGCTAAAAGTTGTTTAAAAATATAAAATTACGATATCACATTAACTAAATGATCACAAATGATTTTCAATATCAAGGTTTGGGTTGTAGTTTATCCTGAATAGCCTACGCGTGTCCTTTGTTTAACTTTTAAAAAGTCATAAACGTCATAAAAGTCGTAAATAAATGTCGGTACCTCATTCGGGAGATCCTAAAGCGGAGGGCAAGTAGATGCAAATGTATCCATTTGTCCGGTTCAACACGGAAACCAAAACAGGTCCGAGCGCAAAGTGTTTACCTTTCAGACACTTCCGTGTTGACGCTGGGATATGTAGTCCTGGTCCAAAAAAAAAATAGCTTGCACCGAGAAATGTTAACCAACAAATGAAAACCCCTTTTGAGAAAGGTTTACTTGCACAATAAGAAAACGTACAATGCAATGTATGTTGTTGTTAACGTTATTCCTTCAGTTGTTTTTTATGTTGTCATATTTCAGGGCAGTGATGTTGGCTAATGTCACCGCTGGCCTGGCTGACGTACACTTGCGTTGTCATGGTGATGCAGCTGTGGATGTAATGCACGTGGTTGATGATGGACGTTGTTGTGCGTTTTATGCTAGCAGTATTTTTCCTATTGTGACTCTGTAGGGCTAGGCTATTCCCTGATGCTACTCTGACCTCCTGTCGCATGTGTTAAAGACAGCGTAAAACATGTGTTTTTCATCTGAGCCCTTGTGTGACGCCCTTCCCAGACGTCCTGTAGATGTCACACTTGAAAGTAAGTCCCAATTATATTTTTTCCTTATCCCAAATGGCCATGTAAAGTTTCCCCAAATGCTCGTCTTATCCAACTAAACGGTGTGGTCGTTGTTAGGATATTAACCCGTTGAGATGTTGTCCACCGGCTCCCCCCTCAGACAGAAATGGTAACAGTATAGTATGTTGGAAGACGCCTCTCAATTTAACCTCCTTGGTCGTCGTAGTCCATTTGTTATGTTTTATTTTCATTTTCATATGAATCCTTTTGATTTGGCTGCAATTAAGTAGGCTACTCGTTCACCCTAAGGGAAGATGTTGAATATGTGGAAAAACGTTTCAAAATGTACCGTAATTTAATTTGATGTGTATCTAGGCCATAGCTTTTTCAATACATTATATTTCTGTTGCATAAGCAACACCGTTATGTTGGGTAATACTTTATTGTATGCTTACTTATGTGAAAATGTAGGCTATTACAATACGTAGAATATTCAATTTAGGGTAGTTTTTCACCTGCTGTCATCCCTATAGCTTTATCTGCTCTACGTTTTTTTTTTTTTAAAGGCCTATACTCGTAGTCCTAAATTGTTGGGCAATATCTACTCTTGAACATAAGATCTATTAACAACTAGTCCGTTTTGATGACTCTCATAAATCACTTTCCTCTGCAGAGCACATCAGTGGCACAGCTTGCCACCAGATGTTACACCGCATCATCGATGTCATTAATCAGAGGGCTATTTCAGGACAAAATATCACGACTACGTATCGGAATCACATGGGATATGACTGATTATTTGCTGTTCCACAACACATGCTGCGTTTATTGCCACAGTTCAGATGGATTAGTAGGGCCTCCTAAGTCAAGTAGCCTATTTCAGCACACAAACACCCATGGGTGCAGATCCCGGGGGGACGCGGGGGACATGTCCCCCCCAATTTCTGAAAAACATGAATTGTCCCCCCCAATAAAAATACCCTATATTATTCAAAATTGAACAAATGTATTTTCAGACTTCAAACATTATCTAAAAACATGATCAGTTAGTTTACACAACTTGGTTAGGGCTTCATATTTTGATATTCATCCATATCAATTAGTCATGCATAAATTAGTCCCATACACTGGAAGATGGTGAGAAGAATTGTGGATCTGGGAGGGTTGGAGGGAGGTGAAAGATAAGAACATGAGTAGCCATTACATGCCTGAGACCCTTTAAATTATGATTTACTAATATAACAGTTAAGTAAGCAGCGATACGCACTGTTGGCTGTTTAGGACAAATAAACGAGAAAGGTAAGCACAATTGCATACGGGCAAAAAAAACCAAACACTTTTGTGTCCCTGCCAATCCTGACATCGGATCTGCACCCCTGCACACACCCTTCTTCCATTTTCCCCTTAAAGGTTTTTAGCTGACACCATTTGTGTAGAGTAGGCCTAGACAGTTTACACCAGTAGAAACTTCACCAAGTGTAATTTAGTTGAGTTTAGTTGCCGAGTTTATTTAACAGGACAGTGGGCGCAACACAGTTGTTGGGCCTTAGCTAGATAGTTAATTTGCATCTGTGGTCCCTGGGCAGGAAAACAATTAGCAACCACAACAATATAGCCTCACGCTGACGTTCTCCTCAAGGTGTCCACCACCTTGCCACGGAGAGGAAAATCTACTCTGTTTAAAAGCAGAACATCCTTCCCTCTCCAGTGACCAGAGGAGAAGACGGGTCACACGGGTTAATCACCATCTCCTCCGAGCCCCTTCAGCGGTCCTATACTCGCTTTCCGCGAGGGAAGTGCATAGCTTCGTGCATGCCTGATAGAGAACGACCCTACCGCCTTGTCCCAGTCTGCCCTCGGGCGTATCGTATACCCATGCCAACGAGACTCTCAGTGGACTCACGTCTCTCTTCCAAGTCCATCCATCCAACGCCCTTTTTCCGTCCTCTGATGCTTTGGGAACGAGTGCGTTTTGTCCCACTCCCTGTTTCTGTCGTAGCCACTGGTTTAAAGGGCTCTGTGGTGGGCATTAGCCCTGGGTGACAGTGTGAATATTGTAGTCTTTATTCTACATGTTTCTATTATATTCTATTAGTTTCCTTGGCTCCGCCCAACACTCATCCAGCAGGTCCATCCACATTTGTCGTGGACGACACACATATGGTTTAGGCCCCAGTGTCGTCATTATGAAACTAAATAGTACAGGACACCAGTAACTCTTAATTAACTTAACAGGACACTTAATTACTGCCGAATTTACTGCTGTGCTTCTGGTCTTGGTCTTTTCGGATGACCTTCTTTACCCAGGATGCTTAGAGGGATTCTGATATACAATCCATATACGTTTACTATTTGGTCATTAAGCTGTCGCTTTTGTCCAAAGCGACTTGCAGTGAATTCAGGTACAGGTCATGAAGGAGGTAGGGGATTGCATGGGCTGTGCGGATATTGGGGTTCAAACCCAGAATCTTTCATCTGTGAGTCCAACACCCTAACCAGATTATCCGGCCCATATACACTCACCGGCCACTTTATTAGGTACACCTTGCTAGTACCGGGTTGGACCCCCTTTTGCCTTCAGAACTGCCTTAATCCTTCGTGGCACAGATTCAACAAGGTACTGGAAACATTCCTCAGAGAGTTTGGTCCATATTGACATGATAGCATCACGCAGTTGCTGCAGATTTGTCGGCTGCACATCCATGATGCGAATCTCCCGTTCCACCACATCCCAAAGGTGCTCTATTGGATTGAGATCTGGTGAGTGTGGAGGCCATTTGAGTACAGTGAACTCATTGTCATGTTCAAGAAACCAGTCTGAGATGATTCGCGCTTTATGACATGGCGCGTTATCCTGCTGGAAGTAGCCATCAGAAGATGGGTACACTGTGGTCATAAAGGGATGGACATGGTCAGCAACAATACTCAGGGAGTCTGTGGCTTTGACACGATGCTCAATTGGTACTAATAAGCCCAAAGTGTGCCAGGAAAATATCCCCCACACCATTACACCACCACCACCAGCCTGAACCGTTGATACAAGGCAGGATGGATCCATGCTTTCATGTTGTTGACGCCAAATTCTGACCCTACCATCCGAATGTCGCAGCAGAAATCGAGACTCATCAGACCAGGCAACGTTTTCCCAATCTTCGATTGTCCAATTTTGGTGAGCCTGTGCGAATTGTAGCCTCAGTTTCCTGTTCTTAGCTGACAGGAGTGGCACCCGGTGTGGTCTTCTGCTGCTGTAGCCCATCCGCCTCAAGGTTCGACGTGTTGTGCGTTCAGAGATGCTCTTCTGCATACCTCTGTTGTAACGAGTGGTTATTTGAGTTACAGTTGCCTTTCTATCAGCTCGAACCAGTCTGGCCATTCTCCTCTGACCTCTAGCATCAACAAGGCATTTGCGCCCACAGAACTGCCGCTCACTGGATATTTTCTCTTTTTCGGACCATTCTCTGTAAACCCTAGAGATGGTTGTGCGTGAAAATCCCAGTAGATCAGCAGTCTCTGAAATACTCAGACCAGCCCGTCTGGCACCAACAACCATGCCACGTTCAAAGTCACTTAAATCACCTTTCTTCCCCATTCTGATGCTCGGTTTGAACTGCAGCAGATCGTCCTGACCATGTCTACATGCCTAAATGCATTGAGTTGCTGCCATGTGATTGGCTGATTAGAAATTTGCGTTAACGAGCAGTTGGACAGGTGTACCTAATAAAGTGGCCGGTGAGTGTATATGAGCCCCCAAAAGTTCCACAAAGTCACGTTCATTGGTTTAAAACAAAGGCCTATAGGCCCTGTAGGCCTATGTTAGGTTCTTCGGCCTTGCTAAAAAAAAAAAAAAAATTAAATCAACCATGCAACAATACTAAACTTTATTGAGTTGTTATCCAACAGCATTTGATTTGAAAAATATAAAACAGACAATATGCTTATATTGCAATAAAAAAAACACAGAAAACTGCAAAAGGTTTGTCAAAAGGGGGCGTGACCACAATTATGTCATCAACCCAACAGCACTTTTCATAATTATAAAAGTCAATGATTTAATGTGACAATGTCATCAAATATTAACTTCTCAAACTTGTTTTGAATGCATTATGAATGCAGAGTTGTAACATATTATCATCGATTGACAGCTATCAAAAGCGGCTTAACATTTATAACAAACAAATTACATTTCTATGCGACGTCTATGAGACATTGAAATTTGAACGTATTCAACTCTGACTTTGTGTTCATTTTTCAGTGATTTCATTCAAACGGAATAAGAATGAGAATGGCATGAACTAGGCACAAGATGAACACAAGCATAAGGCTATGTCAAATTCATTCTTGCTAAGTAGTAACAAGTATCACATTGGAACCACACTGGTAAACTGCATGTTCCTGTATGAAATGCATTTTGTACAAAACATTGCAAAAATATAAATAAAAAATAAATACTTTTGAAATATTTGATCTTATGGTGTGACAATAAATTAAATCAATACAAAAGTATGATTTGCAGTAATTTGCTGTTCTTTTTCCATTAGTGAACCTATGGTTAAGCACTAGTGATAGGTAAACGCTAGTGGTTGCAAATAATGACTTAATCATTTACATTTTGTTCGCCAAGACTCGTGAATGCATCACCTTGTGTGCCAGGTAGAGCGATTGCATTGTCAGAAGAGAGCAGCGAGTTACTTCACAGTGGACAGTGCATGTCCCGCTTAACTGCACTCTTGAACACCACCTCGTAGGCCAAGAACACAACACTGTGTAGACTTGGCTGGATGGGTATAGCTATGCCCATAAGAGACGCCAGCTTTTCGTATGCACCTCTGAGTTTGAGCCAAGTTCAACCCAGGGACGGGTTGAGTTGGGTTACAAGCCAGGACCCTTACGTTGAGCTTCCTTTCCTACCCGTATATTTTACCCAGTTTCCTTTTTTTTGTCCTTAGACTGTAAAGAAGTTAGTAAGGCAGTTAGGCGAGATATCTATCTGTCTATCTAACTGTGTGTATATACACTTAAACATACACACATCTGTAATTTGGTGAGCACTGAATTTGCTACACCTGTGGCAAAAGTGGCACATTATTGTGGCACGTATTGCACTTGGATGGCTATTTCCTGAGGCATGCTAGCATCATTGGGCAATCTCAATCCAGCAGGGTTACATTGAACCAACCTCCAGCCTACAATCATAGTTCATAACTTAACACTTTTTTTGTTCCGTTACATTGCTAGTCACGAGCAAGTCACTCGTCACTCTTGCACTAGTGAATTGGATGTGGAATCCACCCTTTTTTCCACCTTAGGCTCGTAGTGACCATTAGAGAGGGCCTTTTCAATGATCCTGTCTGCCGTTAGGTTCTGGTTCAAGTGCCGCAGCTTTGTCAGGAGGTGGTTGAGGCTGGCTTCACTACCTTCCTTCTGCAGCCAAGTAGTCAGCAACTCATGGACAGCATCCGGGGTATCTAGCCGCTTCATCGCATCCGCGATCGCGTTGTCGCTTAAATCCAAGCTCCTGAAGAACCTCATGAGGAATTTGACATCTAGCTCCTCAAAATACTCAAAGCACTTCTTCAGAGATTGCTCACCTGAACACAAAAGGGGGGGGGGGGGGGGGGGGGAAGTCGGAAGTATTCATTAGTACACAGTATTCTGTATAGTTGGAAGTATTCAGTACACAGAAAAAAGATAAATCTTACCTTTTAAAGGAACAAGCTGTGGATCATCTTTCTAAAAGAAAAAGACAACATAAAAACAAATCAATACGGTCCTTGCTTTTGTTCTGTAGCTCAGATCAAATTAAAAGTGTCCAGCATACATCGTGCACCCCCTGAAGTCTAAATTATTCTTCTGCGTCAAACAGCCACTTTAGGTATGCCGTGGGTCTCTACATCACCAGCTTTCCACATCACCAGCTCTCCACCGTAGCTTGGATTCAGCCAAGGCAACGGATCGCACACATTGTTTTCCGGTTAATTTATGATGGAAGGAGATTTGCATTACCAGACAACTGAATTTATGACTTTGGGCTGACTACAAGCAGATTCACCACACACAAAACCATAGATGCAAGAACCGGCGTAGAGACCCATGTTGGCAGAAGTATATTTTGGCCTTCAGAAACAGCCAGTCTTCACCACAAATTAGCCATTCTTTGAAACCAATATTCTCCAGCTTCAATGAAGATCATTGGCACTCGTGTCTACAGCAAAAAAGATATAGCAACTGACCATGCACCAGCCACAACCATGTAGCTCATACATTCAATAGACTACCCTCCACCACATACAAAGACATGATTTCAACCCCAGACTATATTTGCCATGTGGTAGTAGATAGGTAGTGGGTAAAAACAAAACAAAAAATATCAGCCAGCACCCCCTTGTCACCAGACATTATTTTTAAAATAACTTGGAACCGAAATGGGGAAGAAAAAAGGAAGATAGGATCAACAAGTAGGGTTACGTTGAGCATGCTCAGATCCAGCGTCGTTCTGACTCTCACACAGGACTGGCAGGGGACAGAGAGGCTGTTCTCGGAGCTGCTTTCACCCAGTCCAAGGTCTGCATCGTCATCATTGACCGACACATTGGGCCTGGTCGCTTTCGTGGGCAGTAGGGGGACTGCCACTGACCCATTTTGGGCGTTCTGCCTGCCCTCAAGGGTCCCTTGACTCATGTCATCCTAGCAAAGACGAGCAAGATGCAGACGTTAGTCTGCAAGAGCAGCCACAGGCCTTCCTTCACAAATGGTGCCATTAACTTATATAACTTTTAATTTATCAACATTCATGTTTGGCCATTTTACTGCCTTTGCCCTTCTGGAATTAGACAGTGGTGTGTCCACACTAATGTAGTAGGGGTGGACCAGGAGTGCTGGGGGGGGGGGGGGGGGGGGGGGGGGGGGGGACAACACTGTACATTTGCAGAGCAGTGTGGAGAACGCATACATCACAAAATGTACTTGATCATCTGGGAGATTAATGAAATATTGAACTTTAAATCTGAGCATTAACTGAAAAATATTAAAGTTAAAATCCCTTTAAGTCAATTTTAAAATGTTTTCAAATTTAATAGGGGTGGCATTTGGAATTAGGTATGCATTAAAACGAACACATATAACAGTGACATCGTCAAGAGCCTGATGGGACAGCAAGTGACAAATTGCAAATCACAGTAAAAGTATGATATTACACGCATCAGAAAATACACCCTTGGTTAGGTGTTCAACAACAACGTGAAAGTGTTTTAGCTTGTATATTTGATTTAAACAATTTCATCATCATTTTAACGTTCCAACTACCTAGGATGTGGGTTTTTGTATTCACAGAGTGTCAGGGACTCAAAAAGGAATTGCAAGAAAAGAAAGTAGTGTCTGATAACTCACCACCTCAGAATTATCACGTAAACAGCTCTGGCGGTCTGGGGAGAAAAGAAAAGGCATTGAAAACTTGTTTTTCCTCTTGACAAGCACCAGTTATGGAAATGCTTCTGTTCACTCAAGGTATTTATACATCTTGATGCAAAACAATGAATGAAATTTAACATAAACTCATGACAATAGGCTGTACCCTAAAAGTCAAATCGTCGTACTATCGCAGGTTTTATTTTTTTTTTAATGTTCATTATAATCACCAAATAAAACATGATATAGAGGCTTAACATATAGGAATGTCATGACGGCAGTGTTGGGCAAGTTACTTCAAATATGTAATTCATTTACTTATTACTTATTACTGTCATTTCAAAGTAATTCGTTACATTACAATATTACTGTCTTTGAATTGTAAGGCATTACACTACTTTTGCATTACTTTTACATTACTTTCATCAAAATAACTGGAAATATGGATTTGGCGTTCTCAATAGATCTTATTGCGTTCAATGCAGCTCATTAAGACATCCAGTAGGAGGTGATGTGGTGCAGCAGCGGAGTTGGACTCTACATTCGGGAGTCCCGAATGTAGAGTCCAACTCCGCTGCTGCAGTCATCTTGTCCTCGATCGATAGTTCTAGTCTAGTAGAAGTCTAACAGGAAGTAAACATTTGCGCAGATTTTTTTCTCCTCTGCTAATCTCGGTGTTTGTATAAAAACAACACACCACTTAATTTTGGGTTTAAAATGCATTGTAACGTGCGTTACTGAGATTTGTACCGAGTAAAATATTACCAATTATATTTTTGTAATGCCTTACATTACCACGTTACAGCAAAAAGTAATGCGTTACAGTAATGCATTACTTTTGTAACTCGTTACTCCCAACACTGCATGACGGTAATAATGGAAAAGAAAATAAGTATTACAAGAGAACTAATGATTCAAGAGGAGATGCATTTCATGTTAGATCTGATGACAGATGTCTGATACATAAAAAATCCTTGCCAGGCAAGTGCTGCTGCAAAATAATCTCAACCATTATTGTAAAAAGATCTGGACAAGCTGTTAAGTTAACTCAGACTTAACTCAGTCTTGTTTTGAATGCAGTTGACTGGCATGATTGTATGCAACACAAGGATGTAAATCAACACAACTTTAGGTCAAGAACTGTTGACTGATCCATTGCATCCGCGTTAAGCGGGGAACTAATGGGACAGTCCGCGGTGGGTCTAGTGGTGTTAGATTAAAACTGAAAAGCTGAAGCAATGGTGTTAAAGCGGTGGGAAATAGAGAGGTGATCCCCAGTCAGGTTCCAACAGACCCACGCTGACTTGGACCGCTGTGTGTCTTTCGCTTCCGGCTTTAGATCGCTTTATTATGGAGCGCGAATATTTGTTTAATAACCATCCGTTATTTTAAACATTGGTTCTCTTCTAATGTCATGGTAGGATTTAGCCTATGGATATATCACACCCACCACTTCAACTTGCTTCTGTAAGCCGGTTACCGTAATGGCATGTAAAGCTGGACATTATAAAAAAAAATTTAAACCACAAATCGTCGAATATCTGACTCGAGAAATCCTGAGTCGGGTACAGCCCTAGAAAATAGTTTGCAAAGGAAACAAACAATTTCCTTATTTTGCCCTCCTTGTATTAAACTTACATGGCAACCGATGTTTCCACTTCTTGTAGACCAATACGGTGATGACGGGGATGACGATGACAATCAGAATGATTGGAATCACCCAGACTGGAAATGGGGCTGGAGGACAATCAGTATCAGCGACCATTAGCAACAAAATTATGCTCATGATGAGGTCAGTTGGTAGTGTCAAGTTCCTCACACTTGCACTGATTGATTGACCACTATCAAACACTTTTTTCCAAGATCACCAGTGACAGAGGCGTCATCATAGGACAAACCCGGGTGTTGCTAATAACACTAATTATGGGTATGCTCCTTTTATGTACCAGGGCATGTGTAGTAGACTTTAAGAGACTTATGCTACGGCTGATCTATGGTGGAATATGCAAGATCACTGTGGTTCCAACTTTACATTCACATAATGATGCCAAGGCATTTGGGATTGTGAAATGGACAAAACTACTTTCTCTGTACAGGGTGATACATTATAATGTAGTGTTTAGGGTGTGACTGCCAGTCGAAAGGTTCTGGGTTCGAACCCCAATGTCCACAGTCTAGCCTGTAGGATCGTCTAGCAAGACCCCCCCCCCCCCCCCCCCCCCCCCCCCCCATCTGCTCCTTAAAGACCTATCGGAACTGCAGTAAGCCACCTTGGTTAAAAGCATGTGCTAAATGACAAATACGTGACAAATGACAAATAAATAAATAGCATGACAGTGTGTATGTGTAGCATAATGAGGGGTACAGAGCCTGATTTGGGTGACCTACCCAAGTGACTGGGACTCTCGGAGCACTCGGTGTCGGAGGAAGTCGTGCAGTTCTTAAACACCTTCTCTCCAGCTTTGCATCTAAGAGGAGCGTTAAGATCAAAAATATATCCAATGGGAGGGGGAAGGTTGAAAATGGATTCCTCTAAAATATAATTCATCTGAAATCTAACTGGAGTAGTCTCTGTATGTATATCTGTCCTTCGATTTTCTCGACAACCGTTCATCCCATCGACTTCACTCTTGGCGGGTGTATTGCTGAGGACCCAAGGAAGTGCAGTGTCGAGTGCATGCTCTTGAGGATCTACAGGACATATTTATTAGTAGTGTATTACTACCGCCACACTGTGTAGTGCATTAAGAGGGGACCCCTATTAACTGTTACACCGCCGAACGGCATGCTGGGTCCAGCTCGCTCTCTGAACAGATGAAGAAAGAGAGTGGCTCTTCAGCCACCCCTCTCATGGTCGCGCCACAGCAGCGATGTAACTTTGGGAATGAACACTTTTGTTCCCACAAATATGTCATGGCGGGTGTATTGCCGAGGACCCAACGAAGCTCAGCGTCGAGTGTGAAGATGTTTGGATGAGCAGTTGTCGAGAAAGCTGCAAGCCTTCAGTGCAAACTGTTCATTATATTTAAGTAAATGAATTATCTACAGGTAAAAAATCCACACACACTTCAAATCTAAGAGTGCAAAATATGGGTGCCACTGACACAATTCTCACACTCACAATTCTAACTCCATGCACACTCCAATCATGAGCTCACCTCCTGCACTTCTTGCACACCTCGCACGCCTGGTCCGGGATGCAAAACCTCCCAGGACTACATTGGCAAACCGTGTCCTGTGTGCTAATACAGGCCTGTGCCATCTGCTGATCTGGGGGACAACAAACAAATGCCACAGAGCTTTACAAAAGGTCTCACTCATTCACAATCAGCTGTCACTCACTCACCTGTCATTCATTTATGTTCAACTTCTCACCTGTCATTCACAATCACCTGTCAGTCATTCATAATCACCTGTCACTTATTCACAGTCACCCTCTCACCCGTTACTCACTCACAATCATCCACTCATAATCACACTCACCTGTCACTCATTCACAATCACCTCTCACTCATTTACAATCACCCGTCACTCATTCAGTCATCCACCCAACTGTCACTCACCATCACCCTCTCACCCGTCACTCGCTCATAATCATGTCTCACATATTACTAATTTAGACATATCCACATATCACTCGTTCACGATCACCCTGCATGCATCATTTGTTCATAATCACCGTCTCACCTGAGCGACACTTGGTGCACGTCAGACACCGGTGCAGGTTGTTGCTGTGCTCCATGTACGTTCCATAGTCGCACTCTTTACATGAGCCCATCTCTCCATCTTTAATGCACGGAAAGGTCATGCGTTTACCTGTGACACACACACACACACACACACACACACACACACACACACACACACACACACACACACACACACACACACACACACACACACACACACACACACACACACACACACAGAGTTAATTTTGTCTTAACGTTAAAATTGAAACAAATGCCCCCCTGCCTCCATATGTTACTCCGACATTGAGAAGTGTTGCATTCTCAAGCCTGTGGTGGAGCTAGGATAAGGCCATGTGCGTGCTTGTGATTGACAGCCGAGAGCGGTCTAAAATCTAAATTGTCTCATACAGAGGCAGGCGCTGTCAACCAGAGCAGATATGCTCAGAGCACATTTCACTCACCAACACTTGACGGATGGCTATGGCATTTCCAACAAATTATACTGAAATTATACCTCTTAAAGCTCCCCTTTGCACCTTTAATGTGATGTCAATTTTGTTGAATGTCATTGTATTCATCAATTTAGTTTTGACAAATCTGTTGGTTTTGTTGTCATGTGTATTTCAGTTAATAGGGATCCTTTTATGAAGAAGTACACAAACAATAGGGCTTGTACATCAGAATGCATCATGGGTAGGGATGGGAATCAAAAACCGGTTCCAGTTGAGAACCAGTTCCAAATTGTCCGATCCATCCTGATGCCGCCAAGTTTTTCAGACAGTTGCGCATGCGCACTTCAAAACCAACAACGAAACAGTCATCACGGTGGAATTTCACGACGATAGACGACAACAGTGCTAGTGAGAGTACAAGTAAGGTGGTTTCAACATTGTGTAAAGTTTTGATTAAATTGCACAGCAGGTCTAGCGCTGTTCACCCGAAGAGAAAACACACTATTGTGCGATTGTGGGTGACGGCTCACTAGAAAAGGAAAAAAGATCGCTACCTGTTCTATTCATGTTTATTAAATTACGAACCCGTTATTATTAGTAGCTTTTAGTATCTTTTAGCTTCGTTTAAATG
>JAOPHQ010006310.1:55000-120000 GCA_030340625.1 Merluccius polli | reverse complement strand
GGGGGGGACATGTCCCCCCCGGGATCGGCACCCATGCTTGAAACGGTGTGCAACAGGCTTTGACGTGTGCTTTCTCTCGTTTGGAGGGTGTGTCAGACGCGTTACCTGATCAGCAGCGATGTGTATAACCAGCTGTATTAAGAAGGCAGTGAGCACAATACATCCAACTGAAGTGCTTTACAAATGCATCCACTGCAGCTTGGTGTATGCAGCAATTCAAGACCATTAGAAGCCATATGTTTGTCGTAAGTATGCAAGGCAAATGTTGGATCACTATAATTAGGAACCACATACCCCTTCACTCGATTGGGATGTTTGCTGCTATTCTGGACGGCAAGGGCACTGACTGTAACATCAAGCGTATTTTGTAGTATTAAACATTTATTTACACCGATTTCATCAGGCTCTGCAAATTCTTTGAAAAGAATGCAAATCATCACCTTGTTAGCTGCCATAGTTGCAACGCTTGCATAACACACACCACTGTTTCCGTTTAAACGTTTTGCTACGTTTTGTCGGGGCTGAACACGGGTCCAGGTCTCGTCCCATCTGAAATCAAACTTTATTGATGGCCAAATTTCACATACACATGTAAATGTACAACAAAGCACATGTTGTAAATCAGAAAACAAAAAGACTATCAAAACTATAAATATATGTTTATCGATTTTGAAGTCTTTATTTAAACCACTCACATTTTGTTTTACTCATTGGTATTTTGGTATTATCGTATAACAAAACCAAATACATTGTTGGAAAGGTCTCAGCCTGTAGAGTTTGAGGGTTGTTAGTGGACCCTGAACTGAGATACCGACCTATGAACCCTGAAAGGTAATCACATTTGAAGCATTATATCTGAACAATAAAAAGGGCTACCAAAAAAAGGTTAACTGTTTCGGACAGCTCTGGGCATCTACTTTTAGATGTGGTGGTTTCAATGGGGGGCACTAAGTTCGGCCCCATGTAATGACCTAACATTTATTTTATCTATTCCCGACCAAATAAACCCCCATGCATGTAATTGTCCACTATTTCCTTGTCTAACTACAAAATGCCTATGCTTAACCAGAAATCAGGGGCTCAAAAAAGAAAAGCCAGGTAAAGGTACTGAAAGAAAAACTAAAGGAAAAGGAGCAGAGAGGCAATGGCCACATTTCTGGGGGAAAAAAAGAGGCTGAACGTGGCAAAGGTGAGGAGTTATAGGCAGATTAGCAAATAAAACTCTAGATAAGTGATTAAAAACCCCACTGCTGCATTGCCCTTATAAGGCTATTATATTGCAACCTGCTGTGCTGATATTGCTAATGCTTGCAATTAGCAAATTGTTAGACCTAAAGTCAGCAAGAAAATAATCAGACTGTTCCTATGATATCACCCTCTATCAGAAACTGAGGGAGAGACCAGTCTCTCCATGCAGAGCAGGTCCACTGAGGGAGAGACCAGTCTCCCCACGCAGAGCAGGTCCACTGAGGGAGAGACCAGTCTCCCCATGCAGAGCAGGTCCACTGAGGGAGAGACCAGTCTCCCCACGCAGAGCAGGTCCACTGAGGGAAAGACCAGTATCCAAACACAGAGCAGGTCCACTGAGGGAGAGACCAGTATCCCAACACAGAGAAGGTCCACTGAGGGAGAGACCAGTATCCCAACACAGAGCAGGTCCACTGAGGGAGAGACCAGTATCCCAACACAGAGCAGGTCCACTCAGGGAGAGACCAGTATCCCAACACAGAGCAGGTCCACTGAGGGAGAGACCAGTATCCAGTAATGGCTAGCCTGGTTAGGGTTAGGGTTAGAAGGAGTTCAACATCTATACCAGTAGGTTTGCGTGTTAAAGAAAAATGTTCAGAAAATTCACGTGTTCATGTAAGCGTATTAATTCAACAGACTTTCTGTTTTTCAATACTTTATTTCGACAAAGAAGCATACAATCAAACAAAGATATTGGACAGCACATTTAAAACGGAACTACAATTAAATAGACAGTACAAATGGTAAGAACATGAACAAAAAAGAGACACAAATATTGATGGTTTGGGTAGCGTTTTCTGATTTATAAAGTGTGCTTGTACATTTACACTTTTGCATGTGAAATTTGGCCATAAATAAAGTTACATTTCACCAAGCCACGAGACATGCATATAATGGATGTACATTTGTACTTAATTTGCAGTTTTCTCAAGTTTTCTTCAATTATTCGTTTCTTGGTGGGTGAGATTTTCCTTTGGTAGTCTGTATAATCATTTTGGTAGCCGTCAAATCATTTCCCATACAGAAATAATTATATTCCCCCGACGTCAGGGTGTGCTTGATTTGGGAGTTGGGACACCACATATCTTTAATATAGTGACAATAAAGCAAAACTGATTCATAAAATGCTTCCAATTATTTAGAGCACATTGTCATTTTGTATTTTAACGAACTGGTTTGCTTTCTCCGGGCGCCGCCACAGCGCTTACGACTCCAGTCGTACGAACCCGAACCAGTCTATGACCCGGACATACATTCAAATATAATTGCCCCGATGTCAGAATAAAGGGTGCGCTTGATTTCAAATCGGAAATGCGACCCTAAACGTCAGAAGGTGAAGCCATGCGGCGCCTCTTGCGTCTTGACCGGAGGATCTGGAATCTGACCGAGCCTCGATATAAGACGAGTGTGGGACGGAGAACAGGCCGGCATGGGAATGAGACTGCATTGAAAAACAAGCCAACAAGCAAACCCAGGTAAGGCATCGTTCAGGCTCACAATGCTGGGGTTGAAAACAGGGTTGAGTGGTTGGGAAATCTTCATACCTCACACAAACAGGCAGGAATGAACACAACATGCTGTCGTCCAGATCTCGAGATGAATGACCGTTCAACTGCTATTTCAAAGCTACTGGTTTGTGAAGTTGGTTTTTTTTTACACTTCATTATTTCCAGGTGTAAATAGTGTAGCCTAGTTTCCCCGGGTATACGAAATAATTCAACTGAAGTCATTAGCAACACATTGCAAACCTTTACATCACACTGACCGGTAATCTCCGAAAACATAAGCTATGATTCACTTTTGTAAAGACTTTATACGAAAGAAAAGGCCCTTCGCAGGCTGCAGCAAGTGTTGGGGTTTCAGGTATTAAAAAAAAGGGGGACGATTTCATGGACCCCTGAAAATGCTTCGGTGAAGGAGGAGGACTCAAACGAGGGTGGGGGGTGTGGGAGGAGGTGCTCGGTGGGTGGGTTGGGTGTGGGAGGAGGTGGTGGGTGGGCTGGGGGGTGTGGACGGTGGAGGTTGGGGGGGGATGGGAGGGACGGGGGGGGGGGGGGGGAATGATGGGATGGCAACGGGCGCCCCCCCGTGATTGGAGCGTTGCTTCCTCGTCCCGGTAAACACTTTCTTCTCCCTCTGCCATGTGCAGCGTGTTGATAAGAGACATCATCCCACTGATTCATTAATCAAGTGTGAAATGTACAGCTACCTGCTGCTTTCTTATTCCCTCTGCACCCCCCCCCCCCCCACACACACACACACACACACACCCCTCCTGAAAAAAAACCTTCTCCACAACTCACCGCGGCTAGCCTCTCTCTTCTCTCCCCCTCTTCCTTTTCTACCACTCCCCATAGCAAGAAAAGAAACTGGCCCCTCTCCACCAGGATGGCTTTTGGGAGGGGGGGAAAAAAAGAAGAAAAAGACGAAAGACGAGAGAAGAAGAAGAGGAAGGGGGGGGAAAAAAAGAAAAGCAGAGGCAGCAAATTTCCCCCCCTTTTCAAAATGTCTTATTTCCCTCCAAGCATATCCATGTGCACTCGTGTACGGCCATACCTTTTTTACACAGAGACAGACAGGCGCAAACACAAGTGTACTATCAAACACACAGGGATGCGAGGGAAGAGGTAAGGGGGGAATAAAGTGACTATCCATAATTCAACAACCGGGTAGACGCAGACACGGATCCGCTCTCAGAAAAAAAACACATGATTTTAAATGTATTCCATAAGTACATTACCTTAGCTTTGTTGACTCCCAACTGCATCCCCCCCACCCCCCATATAAACCTCAATCTGTCATGTTACCATCCCCACCGCTACCCCCTTGAGAAAATCGCCTCAGTCTGCGTATTCACAACAGCGTCCCCTGTGCTGTGATGACCTCTGACCCCGCGTCCTCGGCACACGTTCCTCTCTCGCGTCTTTCCCCCGCTGTGCTGCGAAGCACGGAGTCACCTGTGAAATATCTGAAAATGTGGGGGGAAAAAAACTGCTGATCCTTCATCTCCGTCTCCCCTCTCTCTCCCTTAATCTCAGTGACTCGCCCCCTGGAAGTGGGTGTGGGTGGGGGGGGGGGGGGGGGGGGGAGTTTTGAATTTAGACCAGTTTATTTGCCAACTCGACGTCACAAGTCCTTCATTTATCTGGCAGATTTTTGGAGTGTTTTAGAGTGTTTATTTTTTGCTCGCTGTTGAAAGGAGACCCGCGCCAAAGTCTTCATCATCGCCATCGTCGTCATCATCATCATCATCATCATCATCATTCGGTGTATGCGTCACATAGGTTATTTCTGAAAAGTCAGCAGCACACTGATCAAGTCAAAGTTTGATTAATTTGAGGAAAAATAAAGCTGCGTTTGTCGACGGGACAGCTATGTATACACAGACGGCAGAGCCTGAGTGTTTCTGGTCGTAACTTTCCTAGATTTATTAACTTTCTGTTGAAACTTTCACAGATTTAGCAGCCGGTAAAGCACAAACAGTGTGGTGGAAGGATTTGTCCTCTTCTATGCTGAAGTGTTTCGTTTTCGTGGTAATGTTTAGTCATGTTTATTTTAGGGAGTGAAAAGGCCAACAAAACAATTAACATTTTAGATTTGAATCCAAATGAACTGAATGTACAAAAACATTGGCATGTACTTCAGGAGTGGGCCTGATTTTCAGGAATCAACGTCAATTCAAGGCTGCACACAGATACAATGGAAAAAGGCGAAGGTTATGTTATGTTATGAACTGTGATGTTCATGTAACAAAAGCTCCGGTCTGTGCCTTTTATTTGTGTTGCTTTACTGCATAATGCAGTTGAGTGTACTCCATCCATACAATACAAGACTATAATAGATGCATGACTCCAAGAGCATTGCAGATCTGTAAGCAACTCATATCACCGCTGCGGATATCAAATATACGCACGTATATGGGTATTAACATAGCTAATAAAGTGATCCATAGCAATACTCACACCGCCGCAGCAAACAAATCATAGTTTGGGTCCACTTGGCTGCTTTAGTAAGTTTCTCCAGGAAAATGTAGTACCATCCATTTCTCTTCAATCTATTTCTCCATACTCGGGGAAATTCAGACCAATTGGTTCCTAGCGTTTGAAAGTTTGGAACGATAAATTATGGATAAGAACCATGACATTGTCTTGACGAGTAAAGGAGAGACCAAATATTTATGTACTCCGCTCTCGATTTCGATTTTCTGTGTTTTAGGTTCTTTTCTTTGGCCAAATGCGAGAGGAAGAGATGTATTTATCCTTCTCACTTGGCAATGAACACGAATGTCTCAGTATTCTGTCCAAATACAATATCTATTTTTCTGATCACAAGTCTCTACTTACACTGTATCTTTATACATGTCATGTTGCAGCAGCTCTAAGCAATTGCCATGTGTCAATGTGTCACAATTTTGTTACCTGACTTGTCTGGCGGCTCGCTAGCTCGAGACCACTTCTTGCGCTTGGCCTCCAGACGGTTTTTCGCTCGCTCGAGACAATTTCTGGCGTTTAGCCTCGCGATTTGCCATGTGAAACGGTCGCTTCTTTTTAAGTGGTCGCTTTTTTGGTGGCCTTTCAGTGACTTGGCAAAGTCTGGAGGCGATCGGAAGGGTGCCGTGCAAATCCTGACACGCATATAGCAGTAGGACAGGATTTCAGTACGACTTTCCAGGGACATCTGCAACAAAATGGCTGTTTATACGTAGTGCTTTTTTTTCTCCCCCCCCACCCCCCCCCCCCCCCCCCCGTTTTTTTGTTTAGTTTTACAGTGACCGCCAACACTAAACACCGTTTCTAATGAGAGACGTCCCGACGCCCGTGTTTAGATCTCAGCTTCTGTGTTTCTGTTATGATCGCAACTCGCAAAAAACGTGTTTAGATCCGATCCCACCGCAGCGACAGGCGGTAAACGGGCGTCTGAACACGGCCACGCCGTTAGGGAGCTCCCTGCCCGCGTTTCCGCGGCGTACGCTTTCCATCCGACTGACGCGGCTCCAGAAGTCGCCGGGCCGCCGGCAAAAAACACAAACACTTTGCTTTTTGGAGAATAAACATGTACTGTAGTAGTTGTAGGCCTAGAAGCACAAACGTGGCCATCTGGGGAACAGTAAACAAATTAGCACAGGCGCCGCTGAAGGGAGTTTCGAATGACCTTATCGCACAGAGCAGGAAGAGAGTGAGGTAAGTTTTGTATACATTTATAAAAAGCAATGTCGAAACACTGACTATATATCGACAAATACGGACTGTGAATGTATTGATTTGATATTACTGTTGTTGTGGTATTTGCGACGATGAGGAGGAGGAGGATGATATTCTGCAGGTTTGAACCCTAAACCGTATGTGTAATCAAAACTGGAACAATGTCAATGTGGATGAAGCCCCCCCTTAGACCTCTGAGGGCACATAATAAAAAAACCCACGTCTATTATGTAATCCTGCGGCTGAAAGCAATCTCTCCTCTCCTGAACATTAACCACGAGCGGCAGCTGATCGAAGTGGACTCGCAGAGGTACTCAAACACAGGTTATGGCTTTTCCAAGCAATTAGCGCTCGTTTAATTTCATCCCTGTATACATTCTTTGTGGTTCCAACCTTCATGGACAAATAGAAACGCAGATCATCAAGGCTCTCGGTCGGAGCCCAATCATTCATCCGTAATACCGAGTCACATGACGTACAGCAATGTCCATTTAAAAGTACTGCAGATAACATTAGTTTCAATGAAAGGAAACAGAAAAACAAAACAAAAACGTTTTTTTGTCTATATACAGAGACATAAAATATACACAGTTGCGGGCGGACGTATAGCGGTCGCACACCGCCAATATGAACACAATTTGACACCTCAAATGAGAACCGTTAACGGATAGCGCTGCCCTTTTCCCCCCTTTATTTTTTTTTCAAATCCTGCTGAAAAAATAGACTGTTAGCCACCCCAAAATGACCCAAATCACGGTTAGATTGAGAGTATGATCACGGATACTATACCAACACGGAGAACAAGGAGTAGGCTTTACAGTTTAGAGTTTATGCTAGCGTTGAAGAGACAGAATTTAATGCAATGCAATTTCCCCACGTTCAATCGCGCGTACATCCGGTTCAAAATGAAAATAAAAGTGTCTTATAGTTGAAGTACTTTATCCATTTCTCTACCACTGTACCCCCCCCCCCCCCATCCACCCCACTCTTAATCCTAACTCTCTCTCTCGCTCTCTCTCTCTCATTTTTTATTTCACTATACACCACTTTCCCACCTGTCAATCCACTCTTCCCCTAATTAATTAATGATTCCCCCCCACCGCCTAATCCGGCGCAGCGTGAGTGCAGCAGTCTGGGACACTTTGCTCCAAGCAGGTTCTCCAAGCAGGCTCCATAGTCAGAGGGTTATAGTCTCAGGGGTCTCAGTCTCAGGGGTCGGCCCTCACCCACTCCCCACTCCCCACCAGCCCCAACCCCCCCCCCCCCCCTGGGTGTCCATTTCAAGCCCCTGTGTCCTCCGACTCCTCGTCGTCCTGTGCATTGTTTTTTTTGTTTTTTTTATCAACATGCCCTCACAGAAACACAAAATTAATGAGATTACGTTGGTTTGGGGTTTTTTTCTTTTTTTTCTTGGGGGGGGGGTCTCGGTTTTGTTTTTCCTTCACCTTTGATGCCTTGCCTTCATCCTTCCCTCCTTCGCCTCCTTTTTTTCGTTTGTTGTTTTATTCCTTCATCACTGACGTGTACGACGACCACCACCACCACCGCCGCTCCCTCGTCTTCATCATCACCTTCCGGGATCAGCATGTTGGTGGGATGAACTCCTGTTACTTCCTCCTCCTCCTCGCTCCTCCTCGCTCCCCTCCCCACCCCCACCCTTTATAAGGCATGCTGGACCAGGATGAGGGCCAAGGCGAGGCCGGGGAGCAGAGCCCAGTGGCTGCTGGCGCGCACACCGGCTGAGGCTGCGCCTGGCGGGACCTGCGGTCGGCTCAGGCCACCGTAACCGCTGACGGGCTCCAGGGGAGACTACAGAGAGAGAGAGAGATAATGGAGAGAGAGAGAGAGATAATGAAGAGAGGGGAGATAGAGCGAGAAAGGATGAGAAGGTAAGGGCTCAAGAGAGAGAGAGAGAGAGAAATAATGGAGAGAGGGGGGATAGAGCGAGAAAGGATGAGAAAGACAGGCAGTAAGGGAGAGAGAGAGAGAGAGAGAGAGAGAGAGGGACGTGTAAAGGTTAGTACCATAGACTGTAAAAAAAAAATTGCCCCTCACCCATTGGTTTACACACAACCGCTATGAAAACCGTAGATTTCACGATATCACGTATTTGCTTTGTGTTACGAGAATGAAATCACAATGTTCCCATTCGTTTAGAAAGGGCGACCGGCCTTTTTGCATCCAGGTCGAACTCTTCCGCCAGGGTTTCACAAACAGGCGGTCATTGCTGCCGCTTGGTTTTAGCACTGACTCAGGCCACTTATGTTGTATCACTGTTTTGCCATGTGAGGGACAGATGGGAGGTGATGGAGGGGGGGGGGGAAGGGGGGCATGGCGGGTTTGGAGGGTAGGCTAATGTTAGCTTAAGGTACAAAACAGAGTAGATGTCAAGCTATAGTACTTATTATATTATATAGGAGTTTGTGGACACTTAAATATATCATATTGTTTGATGCACCGCCGCCCCCCCCCCCCCCCCCCCCCCCCCCCCCCCCCGCGCCCGCATTTATGTAAATTCAGTTTGAATTTTGAATCCCTGCTGTCAAATGTATTTGTTGTTGGTTTTTTTTGACAAGTTGGCAACATAAAAAAAATATATTTATTTTCCACGAAGACGCTCTTTCTATTTTTTCCCGCTCATCTTTAAGCGTGTGCCAACGACTTCTTAAAGCCCACCATTGCAGACTACACACTTTAATTACAAGTACATCTGAGGCAGCCGTGCGCCGCACGCTCTGGGTGGCGCACGACTCTTCCTCACCAATTACCACGACACAACATGACACAACAAGTTAAGTTAAATTTCTGCTCTTAGAGAGGGACTCCTGGGTAATACTCCGTTGCTCAATGGGGATCAGACATTTATCAGTCACCCACTAAATCCGAAATGCTGTTTACAAGCCGAAGAGCGGTAGGAAGTCGCATTCTTCTAGATATTAAACGTCAGCCCAGAGAATAACACTATACACTGTACCCGCACTACACTGTCAATAATGTGCTCTTTCTATAAAATTCTACCCATTTTGAATAGTCTCTATTTTCTTCCCTCATTTGCGCCACACACACACACCAAAAAAAACCCATTTGCCTCCTAGTAACCGGAGTCCTTCTCAATTTGCGAAGGCACCATTTTCCAATCCGGCAAAGCAACGCAGGGGCACATCATGAGGAACATGAAACATTTATTCCTCCTCCACAGCCGGCCCCTTACCTCATCTCTACAAGTGTAACCTTTGGCGAGATTGCACTTTGGTCCGTATTCCTGTACACAGAATAAACACTTTGTCTGATGTATTCTAGCAGCACCTCATCTACCGACACGGGAAGCCAATGCACACGGAGTAGTGAGGAAGAATGCATAATGAAATTTAAAAAATATAAAATTGAATTGAAATTGATTGGACGGGCATATGTACCCAGAAAGTGAGACAGCGAGAGGGGTAGAGAGACAGAAAGAGAGAGAGAGAGAGAGAGAGAGAGAGAGACAGAAACAGAGAGAGAGAGCGAGAGAGCGAGAGAGAGAGAGAGAGAGAGCGAGATAGAGAGAGAGAGAGCGAGAGATAGATAGATATAGACATGTGGTTTCACATGGTTGGAACGGTGAAAGGGTTAAACGATAGTTGCCAAAAAAAAAGCTTTGGCTAGCTTGACAATGCACCAAACACATCCGCGACTAAAAGCCAATTAATTAGCAGGGGCAGTGATGTGTGGAAGCAGCCTGTTGACACGGGGCCAGATCTCTAGCCAAAGCCAATATCCACATACACACACGTATGCACAAACAGACACACATATTCAAGCACGCACACACACACACAAACAAAATATTCAACTACCGGGACAAACATACAAATTGGTCCATATGCATATGGGCTTTATTACCAATTTTATTGACACTGTTACGCACACATTTTCTGAAAATTATTATCCGAGAGACTGTAAAAAAAAAAAAACACGTGAAAACACATTCAAACTGTTGGTCTGCGGGAAAAATACAAACTTAATATAAAGCAGGTATGTTGATATATCTTTTATGTTTCAGTATTGATTAAGAGCAACATGAAAGTAAGTGAGCGGTGCTTCCCAGGGCTAGCTATCGAGTAACCCTGGGTTTCACACTTTTTGACTACAATCAATTCTATCAAAACTTAACCTGTGAGGTCGCAGGAGGAGGCGGAGGAGGAGGAGGAGGGCCATAAAATAATACTTGCTTACGTACTTGTTTAGATAATGACCAACCAAACTTTGGATGCCGTGGAAATGAATAAGGCTCATCAGCTCTTCTTTTCTTTACAAAAGAGAAAGGCCATTACAATGCGTGTCAGGCTTTTTATTGGGGGGGGGGGATATATAACGTCCACCAAACCGTGTTTTAATCTGCCAGGCTCTCACGCTGTGAGCCGCTGTGGGGAATATCAACGGAGACATGGTTGTTGTGTGTGTCGTTTATAATTTCCACACTCTGCAGAAAAATACGCATGGCAGGGGGAGAGGAACGGTTTCTCAAATCTCCATACATCAACCGACGTGCGGCGTGAGTAAAGGAGGAAGCGTCCCTCCTGAATTAACCTACCCTCAGCGGACCCGAGCGGCGCCGGAGTGTGTTTACCCACAGAGGAAACCCACAGCGGGCCCACAAAACCCCTTCTCGGTGACATTTCCAAATAAATATGCAGGGGGAAAGTAGTCGTGAAAGTGACTCTGGTGGCGCTAATATATAAACACGAGAAGGTCAGGCAGACAATAAAAAGTCGATATTTTTTTCAGGGTTTTCTTTTTTGGTTGAGGTTCTGTTTCCTCCGGCATCGCGAATGGTCACACACCCAATTATACTTTTGACCACCCATTTAGTTATTCTCGACATGCATATTTATTGGCTGTATACTGTGTATACATTATACAGTCTTAGTGCTAGTACTGCCGTCTCACTGCTACATTTTTAGACCGTCAGTGTGTTATGTAATATCTGCCAGCGGTTGTGTGAGTGTTTGTTTGTAGTTGTAGGTGTGTGTGCGCTTAGTAGGGGTGTGTGTGTGTGTGTGTGTGTGTGTGTGTGTGTGGAAATTCGTATCTGTGTGTGTTTGAGAGAAGGTTAATGTGTGTGTGTTTATGTGTGTGTGTGTGTGTGTGTGTGTGCATGTGTGTGTGTGTGTGTGTGTGGAAATTCGTATCTGTGTGTGTTTGAGAGAAGGTTAATGTGTGTGTGTTTATGTGTGTGTGTGTGTGTGTGTGCATGTGTGTGCATGTGTGTGTGTGTGTGTGTGTGGAAGTTTGTATCTGTGTGTGTTTGAGAGAAGGTTAATGTGTGTGTGTGTGTGTGTTTATGTATGTGTGTGTGCGTGTCCGGTGTGTGTGTGCGTGTGTATGTGTGTGAGAAAAGGAAAGGGGTCTGTGTTCATCATGTGATTTACAACCCAAGACAGTGGTCTGCCAGGAGGACTCGCACCATAACAACCCTTCCCTCAATGTATCTGCCATGGAACTTTGACAAGTTTTAATTGCCAAGCGTAGTTTGCCTGAGAGCGGCGGACTGCCCAAAATGTCCCCACTGGCTCCTTCTCTAATTATAAACTTCCTGCTTGAGTAATCACATGTCTTATTGCTTCCTAATTACCATTTTTACAATAAATTAAACACCGTGCCATGGTGAGACGGGCACAGAGCGGCGCATCAATACTGTCATAAACACACACCCTTTAGAAGACAGCCGTTCCACCATCCATTCTTACCTCAGTCTCCCTCTCTCTCTCTCTCGCTCTCTCTCTCTCTGTCTCTCGCTCTCTCTCTGTCTCTCTCTCTCTCTTCTCTATCATGCTCTGTCTCACTCACCCCTTGCTCTGGCTCACTCTTTATTTAATACCTACCCCACCAAACATACACGCTGTTATTGTTATCGGCATCGTTTGCTCATTAATCCTAGCCTTCTTTTCTGTTTTTTTTTTTAAGGATTTAATTTGCTGTCTCCTCCACAATAAGGGCGTCTTTATTCAGGACAATGCAGCAATGCCTCTAGGGTGGAAGGTGGCCATTAAATACCCACAGAAAGCTCCCCCCCCCCCCCCCCCCCCCCGCCCCTCCACCGAGTTGTTCAGAATATGATGTCTTAATGGGAGCGACCATTACGTTCCCGAGAATTTGCGTTAATGACAAATCACGCACGTGAGATGATGCATTCTCACAATAATCATTAAAAACGCGACATTCACACAGGAAGTTCAACGGCACCTGCTGCAACACCCCCCCCCCCCCCCCCCCCCCCCACCCGCAAAAAAAAACTACGGAGACAAACATTTCAGATTTATTGTACAGGAAACCGAGGAGAACGAGGGGAGGGGAATATGGGAAGGGCAATGTAGGTCCGGGTGGATGGACTAATTATACAATATGCTTCTGTCATGTTTTCTGGAGCAGAAGGATGATAAATTTGAAGTCTATTAAAAGACAAAGCTACATGCAGGAGCGGTGATGTTCCTCCTATCTGCCGCAGACAGTGAAGCTATTAAATCAAGAGTTTCCTGCAGACTTTAGAGCTGCAGAGTGGGGAACAGGCCTTGGGTCAGTGCTTAAGCACCTCTAATCCAGATTAACCCCCCCCTCCCTCCACACACATACACACACACACACAAAAACAACCACACACACACACACACCACCACCACCACCCCGTTGCCTTTACTCTTTCATTTTGGCAGAATGGAAGAAAAAAAAAAACTTTTTCATGTTCAGGGTAGACTAAATAGTTTTATCGCAAGGCGTCTCTCCCAGTGTGCCAATTTCCTTAACAAGCGTGTCGATTAAATGTGTGTATGTCTGCGTGCGTGTGTGTTCGTGTGTGCGTGTGAAAAGGAAAGTCATCTGTGTACCTAGCGATTTTGGAAATTGTACCAATCAGTCGTCGGTGTAAGCTGAGTAAGAGTGTTTTGGTAGTTAGATCTATTCTAACTTTGAACAGAAAATTGTGGAAGAAGGGTTGAAAATTGCCGTTTGCTGTCGGTAATGTGATTTCCTAAGACGGCTACAGTGCTGGCGACACAAGACAGAACAAACAGACATCTCGTTCGGCATGTTGATTAGCTCCCTACTTAAAATGACGAAATGGCGCCGCGCAAAAAAAATAACCAACTTCGACTTAAGACTTGAGATCCGGGGGAATAAAAAAATAAACAGCTACACGGTCAAATAAACAACCTTGCGTGCGCGGGGTTGATCCGGTGACTTCTCTCTACGATAACCCTCGTATGAACCGGCCGGCGCAGTACCTTGCCCTGGGCTTCGTCCCCAGGCTGGACATCGTTGGGGATGTAGAGGGTTTCTGAGGTGCTGGTTGACTCATCCGGCCCCGGCTTCGCTGTCGCCGAGGGGCCCGGGACAGACCCGTCTTTGTTCTGCGCATTGTCGGCCCCATAACCGAAGGCCTGGATGGCATTTCCTGTAGAGACAGAGATATAAAGTCTTTTTTTAATGTTTTTTTCTCCTCCTTCTTCTCCCTTTTCCTCCTTCGATACAGCGCCAGCAAGACGAAGCCGACAAGCAGACAGACAGACGGCTTTAAGTCAGCGTTCTGGTCGCCTGCCCAATCTCATGGCTTGGGGGTGTGGGGTTGGGTGGGGTTGGGTGGGATGGGGGGGGGGAGAGGGTGGGGGGGGGGGGAGAGAGGGAGGAGGGAGGGAGGGAGTTAGGGAGGGAGGGAGGGAGGGAGGGAGGAAAGGAGTAGATGGAGCCAGTCTTTCTGCTTCGCTAGTCATCCATAGAGTGTTTACACCGAGCTCATTACAAACAGCAATCAGATATTTTAGCTGTGGAATCCATTACTTGGGAGGTCATCGAAGGTCTGTTTATGAGAAATATTTAAACAGCCCCCGAATATAAGGTTAGCCATTATGAGATCTAGCTTCTTACGATATTAACGTCTATGATAGATAGACAGATAGATAGATAGATGGATAGATGGATAGATGGATAGATAGATAGATAGATATTTTACATTTGACAGGAGCCTATTACATTTAGAAACAGATAGGAACACATTTATCCGGGCAGTATCCAAAAATATCCTAACAAACAAAACAACAAATCTGGACGTAAAACAACAAAAATAAAAAAAATAAAACCATCTTGTCAAAAGCTAAAGAAATGTGAGTGAGGGTTGAGGGGTGTGGTTGAGCGGTCTACTGGTACCGGTGTGTGCTCGTTCACTCGAAGGCAGATGTATATATGCATACGTGCATCTGGCCTGTGCATAAATGCATGTGTGAGTCTCTGCAGGAACACGATAAAACCCACCGCGCACGTCTGTAGCGCTTCTGCCAGAAACGGCGGTCCGACGGCGGCGATGACTTGATTTACGTGTCTGCTAAAATTCAAAACATTCCCACACAAAGTAGGGATGACTTTTTTATAAGCTTCTCACGAAGCAGAAGCAGAAAAAGGTAATGTTTGAAAGTGTTTTGAAATCGCCGGATTCACACACACACACACACAAGTGGATTTCTACGCGGCGGCGAAAACATGCGTTACTCACACCTTCTATAGGCTTGCTTTCTCGAACGCGCGGAGCCACGACCGTCGGACGTATAAATAGCCAACCTAAATCATGGAAAATGATCTCACCTGGCCCGACCAAGCCGGCGCACAACGCATAGCGACACAGAAACAGAAGAGCAAAGAGGAAACTAGTCCTGTTTCAGACTCTGTAATCCTCCTACTAATGTGTGTTTTAAGGGGGGGGGGGGGGGGGGGGGGGATGGCGATATACACAACAGCATCACTAAACCAGGAAACAACGACATCACAGAGCACCCACGAATCTCACGAGCGCCCGGCCTCACGACATTGAGCGTTGCCGTGGCGATAGAGCACTCGTGATGCCGGCGGCAGTGAGACGCGGCGGTGAGACGCGGCGTCGTCGGGGGGCGTCGCCGGTGGCGTGACTCCGGCTACCTGCCCTCCCACAGGTCTGCTCACACGATTGAGGATGGGGAACACATAAATCAAGTAAGTGTGCTGCGGGGCCTCCGCCGAGGATGTGTTACTGCACCCAAATGTTTTGCCGAGTGATTAAGCTCATTGCCCACAGCCATTCCACTACTTTTAGAATCACTCTGGACGAGTTTTTCCTTTTTAACCCCTGGGGATCGCTCGCAGCGCCCCTTACCGCCGCGAGAGATGGGACCACAGTAAGACAAGCGTGTGTGTGTGTGTGTGTGCGTGCGTGTCTGTATTTGCATGCGGCAGAGAATACGTATCCTGTGTTGCCATTCCAAAGCTCGCACGCACACGCATACACACACACACAGACGGACACACACACGCACACATACACACACACGCCGAGCTGTAAAGTGAGCTCTTGTTATCCGTTTTTACTTGTAAGGTGACACGGGAGCTTTGGGTATAAACAGTGTATAGAGGGAAAGAAAGAAAGAAAGAAAGAAAGAAAGAAAGAAAGAACGAAGGAAAGAAAGAAAGAAAGAAAGAAAGAAAGAAAGAACGAAAGAACGAAAGAAAGAACGAAAGAAAGAAAGAACGAAGGAAAGAAAGAACGAAAGAACGAAAGAAAGAACGAAAGACAGAGAGGCAGAAACAAGAAAATCATTGCAGGTGGTATCATTGCAATAATAGCGTTTATAGGGGGCTATATATTACTCCGTAGTACAATCTAGCTTACGGTACTTTAAAAGGAGAAAGTAGTGTGTGTGTGTGTGTGTGTGTGTGTGTGTGCGCGCGCGCATTCCTCCTCCCCTTGCGCGCCGGTGGAAAAAAGGGAGCACTCCATCTACGGTGGTTTATCTCTGGTTTCCCTTGACTGCGGAGAGGAGATGCTGCATTTTGTGTTATTTTTCACGACGCCTCCTCAGCTCCAAGCCTCATCCCTCATGCTGCACACTCAGCTAAAACAGCAGCCATGGCTCAGTGTTGAAAAGAGGGGCTTCTGAGCGCGTTATCCACACAATGGAACATGTTACAGGCAACGGCGTTGTGTAGCGCTGATGACACCGCATGCTCTGCCACCGAAGAGCTTCTGGTGTTTCAGTGATACAGTGCCGGGCTGTGTTCGAGGTAATTGTCGTAAAAAAAAAAAAAAAGAATCCCAAAAGTCAGATTGTCGTGGCAATGTGGACGATTTACAGAGCTTCAAAAGGCTCGTATTGGTGGTAAGTGAAAGCAATATCAATGAGGTATTAAATCGAGTAATAGTACATGCTTGTAGACGAGTGCTGTGTATGAATTCATTAGCATTTAGGCAGTACAATTACCAGGAAAAGTATATTATTACTAATTAAATGCGGCTTGGTTATTTTACTTGGAATTATTTGATGAATGTTTATATTTAAATGGGCCCTGCTATCAGTATATCATCATTGGTATACCTCATATTAATAATGCATTACAAAGCCAAATATTTCTACATAATATAGGCCTATTATGATCACTGTAACGTAACGTTAGATTATTTTACACGTTTTAACGTACATTTTGTTCATAATTTGCTCAACGGCATTAAGTCCTTGCCTACATTTCATCTTTCTCATTATATTCTTTTTATTACTCATATACTCATCATCCTTTCCAGAAACTCGGAAATGAGTAATGCTAGGAATTAGTTCCAGTCTGTAAAGCTAACCTCACAGCTTTACTGCACAGTATGTATGCTTTATGTTTTTTCGGTTTTCTGTAGGTTGCTCAAACATCCCAAAAATGTTTTAACTGTAACTAACTATATTTGTATTATCGGTTTCTCCTCCATAGCAGCCATTTAACTCTCATAGATCGAATGCTAAATTGGAAATGATTTCTTTTCTTTCCATGTCTGTGCAGATCTTGCCCATGGGCAGGGGGTGAGCAGCGATAAGAAACGACTCTTTCCTCAGAAACCAAGAACACTTAATTGCAACTTAATCAGTGAGCGGGCGTCTGCAGGGCGAGGATACGTTGGACTCTGTCGGAGACCCGCTGTCCTCAAGGCACCCAAATCTAAATATTTATCCATCCATTCCTTCCAGTTGTATATATATATATATATATATATATATATATATATATATATATATATATATATATCCCATCAGCCATCTGACGATCACATCACATCCATCCATCGTATTTCTCCACACCTCTCAAACACACGCGCACACACACACTCACACTTCCGAGATCACAGCGATAAGCAATGCTGTCGCCGTTGTATCGCACGCTTACGCCGATAACTTCTGCTGCAGCGCCAGAGACTAGCAGCAGCAGCAGCAGCAGCACCACCACCACCACCACCACGCATGCATCAATAACACCCCAGCACCCACCACCACCACCACAGTTATCTCTTTAGGGAACAACAAGACATCCAAGAACAGAATCCCAACATAAATCATTAAAGATTCAGCAGATCAAAGTTCACACTCGCTCGCTCACCGACTCTCCTCACTTCTGCGAGGCTGGCCGGCGTGCGCTATTAGTGGCGGCGGCGCACGCACGCGCTCTCTCATCAATATTACATGGCTGCGGGATGCGTTCGCAGCCGTGAGGCCGCATTACAGATGCATGCAGCGTGTCGTCCGCTCGCGTCAGTGCTACTCACTTAGACATGTGTTTTCGGTGAAGTCCTGCAGGAAGTTTACGCATTCCTCTTCCTGGTTGCCGCTGCCTTTGCAGCTGCACCAAGGGGAGACGGTCCAGTTGGAGTAGCTGTTGTCCACGTAGTTAGGAGTCATATCCGTCCCTGTGAGGGAATCACAGCACACACACACACACACACACACACACACACACACACACAGACATACCGACACATGAACGCACACACATACCAACACATGAACACACACACACACATAGACATACCAACACATGAACACACACACACACACATAGACATACCGACACATGAACACATACACACACACACACATACCAACACATGAACACACACACACATAGACATACCGACACATGAACACACACACACACACACACACATACCGACACATGAACACACACACACACACAAACAAACACACACACACACACACACACAACACAACTATACATTAGCAGCACAGTTATAGGTCACTAATGGACAATAATGGACTACATTTATTGCAAACGGTATAGAGTTGGACGTTGGGATATGAGTCATAGGAACAAGGTCACTCCATTTGAGGTTCATAGGAAAGGGGAAACATTTTATATTGTTATTTTAACAGTGAAGAGTCGATCATATTGTGAATAGCTTGCAAAGTAGGTGGTTTAGATAAGCGTACTGTATGGATGTATAACACTACTGTCCCCGCGCCATAATGCTCTTTATAAGAACCGGTTGGACATGTAAGCCTGGCGTGAGGCGTGCACGCATCACATTTTAATGTTTATGCAAGTCAGTGATTTACATGAAAGCCCTGGCGCCCAAGCTGGAATGAAAATCAAAAAAGATGCATCTTGCCCCAAATGATTCAGTATTGCAATCTGAATTGACATATCAGATTTGAAGGACCTTTTGTCCCATTTGAGTGAATTATTATTTTTTCCATTTAAACGACTCAAATCAGGTCCCAGAGAGCTGAATACCAACGGGATTTCACATATCTGGGACATTTCCATATATGTTTTATGTATTCCACTGGTTTATGTGTTGTAATGCACATATCGCTCTTTTCTGAATCTGTACTCTAATTTAACTCAGATGTTTGCTTACAATATTGACCTTAGAATTGGGAGTGATCTGATTTGAATGTGGCCACACACACACACACACACACACACAAACATGTACACACACACACACACCTTCTTGTGGGGCATCATCCTGGCTCCACATGCTATCAAATAACATTCTTTGTTGCTAATGGACGGAGTGATCGAAGAGACGGCCACATCACTGTCTGCAAACTTTACTGTCTGTTTGACCAACTTATGATTATATCAGGCAGACGGACTCTGCATGATTAAATGACTTATTATCTCATTTCAGACGGCTAAAACAAGATCATAAATCGCGCTAAAGCAAAACGCAAACTGTTCCGACACCCATACGGGATTTTAAATAGATATTAACGTAATATATACAACTGCGGTGACTTTAAGTAATTTCAACACGAGATGCAAGTTAATCATTATTTTTCGCTTTGTACGCCTGGGAGCTATGATCGAGAAGAGCGGCGGCGAGACCCTACATTCTCTTTCCCGGCGATCGGCGTAGGCACTTTTCAATTTCAAACAGGTAGTCATTTGTCATTGAAATTCCCCACGCGTCCCCTGCAATCAACTGACCATGTCGACGCATCACTAAGAAACTGATTATCAGGTCCGCTCGTGTGGAAAAAAATGAGCTCACAATTACCGCAGCGCTGTATTTGAATTGGGAGGTTTGCTGGGAGCAAACAGATGGCCACGGACTGTTTTAATTAAGCCACCCTCACTCCTCCATCGACACTTCTGGTAGGAGACTTGTGTGTGCCGGTGTGTAAGGGACGTCAGGCCAAGCAGCATATATGCTCTCTCCCCCCCCCCCCACACTCTCTCTCTCGCTCTCTCTGCCTCCTCCAGCTCAGACAGAGATAAGTGTAGTTCTCTAAGTGTAGTTAGAGTGCACTCCTCTCTCCCTCCCCTGCGTCCCCATCACCTTTTTATCTCAGCACGGCCTCCACCCTCCTCCCCACCCCCACACACACATGTTGAGAAAATATTGGGTTCCTGGGGATCAGCTGTACAATTCTCTTACAATATGCACTCGCACGCATGCCCGCGCACACACACACACACACACACTTTTACACCGTCTACAAACGGTGCACACATGGACGCATACATACAGACAGACAAAAAGATAGACATGAACACGTACATACACACACACACACACACAGCTCTACACACACAGTTCCACCCAGAGCCATGGCTTTGCTGACCTATGAGCCGGGCGTAGGAGGCCAAGCAGGCCTGGTAATTGTCATCGTTGGGACAGCTGCTCACTGTGTGCTGAGTCACAATGCAGTTCATGTGGAAATCGGCCAGTCTTGACCTGTATGGGAAACAAGCGACACGCGCACACGCACACACACACACACACACACATGCACACACAGTGGCAGGGGGGTTTTAGTCACCAATGTTACAACTCTCACAACATACAACCCATATAAAAATAAACTCAGACACACATGCATGCACACGCACACACACACACACACACACACACATGCATGCCCGCACACACACACACACACACACACACACACACACACACACACACACAAACACACACATGCACACACAGTGGCAGGGGCGTTTAGTCACCATGTTACAACTCTCACAACATACAACCCACATAAAAATAAACTCAGACACACATGCATGCACACGCACGCATGCCCGCACACACACACACACACACGCACACACACATGCACACACAGTGGCAGGGGGGTTTAGTCACCATGTTACGTCTCTCAGAACATACAACCCACATAGAAATAAACTCAGACACACACACGTGCACACGCACACACACACACATGCATGCACGCCTGCACACACACACACACACACACACATGCACATACATGCACACACAGTGGCAGAGGGGTTTAGTCACCATGTTACAACTCTCGCTCTCTGTACACTCAAATTCATATCATTATGCATCCCCCAGCCCTCCATTTCATAATCATCACCATGCATGTCATTTTTTAAGTGTTCCAAGCTTTTTTTTTGGTGCTGGCAATCCAGCTGAAATTAAACTAAAACTAATCACAAGAACGACATGCAGTACGCCGCACAATGTGCCATTATGGCGTCGACAATACATGCACTGTTGCGGTTTGTCGAAAAAAACATCATGACTAAATGTGTACAACCCACGTATGAATAAACTCACAGACACACACACACACACACACACAAAGCAACACACCAAAAAAAAAGAAAGAAAGAAACTGATTTCTAAGCATTGCATCCATTTTGCTGGCACGCCGGTCCTCGTAGGGGAGCAGCTGCCAATAGTAACCAGCATCAAACTGGTAAAGTATACACAACATCTGTTTCCACGCTGGCACAACAGGTGCCCGTGAATAACTACCAGGTCTCCGTCAAGCTCCGGCGGTAAGTCCTCTTTACCGCCACAACCGCAGCGGGGAGTCCCCCCGCGCGCTACCAACACCTACCAACACTATCGACATTGGGTTTCTTTTCGTTAGCCTCCGCACGTCCCCCCACCTCGCCGCGCTTCACCCGGTCGCCCTCTAAAAAAAACGACCTCCCGAACGCGCTTGTTTTTATCCGTGAGAAAGAAAAAAAAAATGAAAACGAAGGAAGCTGATAAAAATAAAAGTGTTGTTGTGTTTTTTTTTTTTTTTTTTGTTTGTTTGGTTTTTCGGTGTGTGTGTGCCGATAAGAGCCTTAAGTCGGTGGAGGCCCCCGGGGTAGCATTGCTAATCCACTTAAGTAGGTTTATTGGGAGTAGCGTATGCTCAGTTGCTCTGTCTGTACCGCTCACATCAGTGTTGCCCAGTGCCCACTGGAGCATCCAGCATTTCTGTCTCTGTCTCTGTCACACTCTCTCTCCCCCCCCCCCCCCCCCCCCCCCCCTCCCTCCCCCTCCCTCCCTCCCTCCCTCTCCCTCTCCCTCTCCCTCTCTCTCTCTCTCTATCTCTCTCCCTCTCTCTATCTCTCTCTGTATCATGACTTATTCATGGTGGCCCGGTCTGACCACTCTCCCCGTCTCCAGAAGTTCAAAGGTAAATCGTAACCGCGCCTTGGGCTGCCCTGTTTGTGCGAGGGGGGAAAAAAAAACACATAAACAACATCCTTACATGAACACGCAGGAGCTCGTGACGCGTGATGACACATGCACACACCCGCGCGTAAACAACGTGCACGGTAAAAAGTCGAGTGCGCTGTGAGTTATATATATATTCGTCCACGTTCGCCTGTCCTTGTATCTTATGGCCTCCTATACGTGCTTAAAAACACCTTTAGGACATCTTTTAGTGTTCTGGCTCTATGGCCGCCGAAATGATCCAGAGCAATGGGTGCGGCCCCTTTGATCTGGGAAATGGCCACCTTTAGTCACGGACATGACATTTGAGTTTAAAATGTCCCGGGCAACTTTGCACAGCGATATCCGTCAGCCGAAACACCTGCTTGTGATTCTGTAATCCACAGGACAGGACAGAACCGAACAGAACAGGACAGAATAGGATGGATAATCGACATCGACAGCGGGGACAAACCTCACAAAAACGACTAAATACGAGATATTATCGCCCGCCGCAGCTCTAAAAGGGCTCGCCTGAACTCGAATGCGAAGACCTTTAATCTTTGGCTCTTATGGAAGGGCTCGAGGAGAGTAGGCGAGGGTTGACGCGTTTGGCGGCGACACGAGCGCACGCACACGCCAGCCGTCAGCGTAGCGACGCAGGTGATGTCACTGCTCCCGACACTTCCACTCTCCCCCGCGTAAGCCGACGCCGTTTAGCGGAGACCAAAGCCTTTGAAGTGCAAATCACATCGGGGGTAGCTGATATGTCGTCGTGTCAACCGTGCGCCACGTGACCTGAGACTCACGGTCACATGGTCTTCATCTGATCTGAAAAAAATCCGACGCGGGCGGTAGAGAGAGAGAGAGAGAGAGAGAGAGAGAGAGAGATGACTTCAGCCTCTTCACATGACTCAGATTTTATACCCAGCTTTATCATGACTCAGGTCTAATTACAGCTATCTGACCCCGCCATCCACCAGCAGGTTCCAGGTCACTGATTGATGAAAACCAAATGTCAGCAGCATATGGATGCTTGTGATGCATCAGTAATGGATGTATTTGCTTTAACCTGATCTAACTGGGTCCGCTAACCCAATATATACAAAAAAAAAGAAAAACGCACGTATCCCTTACGACCAAAAAACCCTGAAAATGTTGATTATTCAATGCACATAATTACATTTTTCTTTAAGCCCGTCAGCATATTGGCAGCATCTAAGAGAACCAGTTGGTCCTGTTTGGGATAACAAGGCAGCCAATTTTAATGGACCTTCATTTTATTATTCATATTTTTATTATTGTAAGCTGTGTATTCAGCCCATTTTGTATATATTGTTCCCCTTGTGGCTTAATGAAGCATTCGTATCTTATCTCACATTGTATCATGTGGTATCTTATCTTTAATTGGCTTATCGTACAGCATCAGATCATCTCATCAGATCGTATCATGTGAGGTTACCTGTCTCAATAAAGGTTAAATCAAGAAAATACAAAAACGTCTTATCTTGTGCCTATACTAAGTGCCCTTGAGCAACCAACCGACTCTCCCAGCGGCCCTCGGGAGGACTGTTCAGTGTGCAGTCTTCTAGAAGAGTCAACAACGGCGTCCGACAGCCATCAATAAAATAAACACATGATATTGATATTTATCGCTATTCACGTGAATTCACGATCTCCTACCTTTTGTGGAAAATACGTGTATGAAAAAAAAAAAAACCTTTATTCAAGCACTGTATTTCCACTACAGCACAAAAGCTCTGCTCTATCCTCTGGGTTTGACGCGCTTCGCTCGCATGTTTAGTTGTCCCTCGCTCGGCGAAGGTTATTTCTTTTGAAGAACCAAAGGCGGAGAGATCAACCTTTGTGCTAATTATTTTGTTCAGCCTTTTGCGTTCGAAACGTTATTTGAATACGTGTACTTCAAAAGCACTGTCATTAGCACTGTCAATTTACTGAATACAAGGAAATCAATTCACGCATTCGATATTGGCCCGGGACCAGGAATTAATCGCTAAGTGGAGATATTGACTGCCCACACGTTCCCCCAGTGCCTTAATTAAATATAGTATATTGCAAATAGGGGCAGTCGAAGGCAATACAGTCAACATGGAGAGGTGAGAAAGCTAGCGGAAATGTAAAATGTCACAAAATGTGTGATAGCTAAAATAACCGTTGTGTGTTTGTGTGTGTATGTGTGTTGCTGTGTGTGCGTGCATGCATGTGTGTGCGTGCACATGGGTGCGTGTTTGTGTGCGTGTGTGTGTGTGTGAAAGTAAGCCTCGACCGCTGTGAGTCATTATTCAACACGATGTGTCAAGAGAAATGAGCGCTATTCACCAGAGCCTGTGATATGTGTTTCGTATCTAACAAAGCACACCTTTTCACATTAACCCAAACAGAGGGAAGAAAATAACTTACCAACTAGCCAACAGAATCGTGCAATGTGGAGGAGGAAGAAGAAGAAGAAGAAGAAGAAGAAGAAGAAGAAGAAGAAGAAGAAGAAGAAGAAGACAACAACAACAACTGCAGCGCGAGTTTTATTTTCGTCTTTCGTTCTTTCTTTCCCGTTTTTTTTTTTTTTTTTTTTTTCCCTTGTTGTCGAGGAAGCCGGCCTCTTTCAGACAATGACGACTTAAACACAGTCATTTAAAGTTTAGAGAGGTGTCCTAAATGTATGGACAATGATGTTCCCGCTACACAGGCGCTCCACATTTCACGGCTTCCGCGGGCTTTCCATTATACCTCCGGCAAGCGCTCCCCGCTTCGCCGCCGAAATTACAGGCTGTCTGGCTCAACAGAGTTTTATGGTCATTTCAGCCACTCAGCCATGGGGGTGGGGGGGCGGTATGTGTGTGTGTGTGTGTGTGTGTGTGTCAGAGGGAAAGGGGGGGGGGCGGGGGTTTGGCGGCGGTGAAAGGGGAGCCCCCCCACGGAGGTAAACTCCTTTCAACCAACCTGACACTTTAAACACAGTGATTCGTCCGAGCGTCGGGTCTGAAAAACGAATGGCTTTTATTTATTATTTTTTATATGGATTTCGTATTCCCGCCGCTTGATGTTGTGCCGTGACAAACAATGTGACTTCGAGAAAAAAAAGAAAATCGGATGAGTGCTGCTGGGGTCTTTTGGAAGCCATTCCCCGCCCCCCCCCCCCCCCCCCCCCCTCCGCCCGCCACCTCATGAGGAAGAGATGAAGCAGGAGTGTGTGTGTGTGTGTGTGTGTGTGTGTGTGTGTGGGGGGGGTGAGGCGGTGGCGTGGGGGGGGGTGCGGTGGCGTGGGGGGGGTGAGGAGGTTGCGTTGGGGGGGGGGGGGGGGGGGGGGGAACGGCATCCGAGTTATCAGACTACAAAGTCTTGTCTAATAGCTTCCTCTCTCCGCATCGAACCATTCAACCGTCGAGGGAGGACTCCATCTATTATTCCTCCTCCTCTCTCCCTCTTCCCCACTTTCCTGCGGTTTATCTTGGAATTTAATGTTTACTCCGTTTCGCGGGCATGATGATAATTCTTGTTAAATGTGAAATTGTTTGTGTCCGCGCGCCCCCTTATCAGCCCGGTGACTCTTCGGCGCGGAAGGGCTTTAGCGCGGGGCCTATCTCATCCTCATCTGGAGCAAGCATAATAACCATAAGGATAAGAAGCGGCAGACAATGGATGGCAACATAATAGCAGTTATCTGCAAAGATGGAGGAACGGGAAACAAACAAAGACTACATCTTGGAAGGCCTCAGTTGTCTTTTGTATTCTGACTTCCTGTTTGTTCCCTCCCTTTTGCCACCCCACTCTATTCTTCGGTGTCATTCTCCACTTCTATTCTCGTGTCGCCTTTCTCCCCGCTTATGCTTTCCTCCTACAACGCGTCCCAGACAATTGTCTTTTGACCCCCCCCCCCCCTCCCACACCCTTTTTTTCTCCTGTCCTTTCTTCCTCTCATCTTCTCTCCTCACAGCCCCCCCCCCCCCCACCTGCGCGCCCACGCTCTTCCCTCCGCTCCTCTCTCCTTCCCCTCACATCCTTCCCTTCCCTCTCGTCTCCATCGTTTCTCGTCACTCCCTTCCTCTTCTCTTTCTCGTCTCCTCCATCCTGTCTCCGTCTCCTCAACTCTTCTTTGTTGTATGGCTGTCCTTCGTGGACGTTCCTTCCTCTCATGCCTATCTCTTCCTGTGAACAGATCCTTGGGACCTGACCTCACCTGTCCAATCAATAGCACAAAAACAACCTCTCTGTCTCCTGACGGGAGTTTAAATGCCAACACTAACAAGAGGGCCTCGGTTGGCAGCAGCAGCAGCAGCAGCAGCCGCCCTGCGAGGCATACATATCTACAAATGACATCATGGCGTAGATGACGTCATGGCGTCGTACGCGGGGTCCTTGACAATGCGCCCTACGTCGACGACATCCACTTTTAGTGGCCACAATGCTCCGCGCCTTACGAATAGGAGCGCCACGCGGCGGATCCTTTTCACGATCCGCGAAGCCGTTTTTTTTTTTTTTTTGGTTTGTTTTCCCCCGCAGGTTCACCGGTTGCATCGGGCTAATTTGGGGCCGGACCGCTGCACCGCGCAATCTGCTCGGTCGCCGCACCGGCGGCTGGTGACCACCCCGGAGAAAAGAGCTTCCTCCCACCCGGGGTCTCTTGTTCACGGGCAATTGTGCACAAAGAAAAGTCTGCGGGGCTCACAGCCATTTTCCTTCTGAACGCTGCTGGACAAACGCCTGTCTGTTTGGCAGCTCTATAGGCGCTCATTGGAATTCACACCGGGACTCCTAAAGGGCAGAGTGGGCAGATGGTATCCAGTGAAAACACAGAGCAGCGGATAGGCAGGTGATAGCACATTAGTTGACGACGGGCGACTGGCAAAACTCTCTCGCTTTCCCGGTGACTCAGCGGAGATCACGGATCAAGCGGCGCAATCTGTCCGTGGGAACAGAGTTTCTTGGCACTAAAAAAACGTAAGCCCGCACTTATAGGCTACACACGGTCAGTCTGTTTATTTTTTATATGTATATATATATATATATATATATATATATATATATATATATATTTATCTGTTTAATTATCTCGGTTTTTAATTTGAAAATAGTCGTCCGTGCGTGCGAGTTCTCGCATTGCGTGGGGGATTTATGGTTTTTCCTCCCTTTTCTCCCGTCTCCCCTCCGTCTCGTCTTTTGCCTCTTCATCTTCCTCACTCTCTCCGTCTCTCTTGGCCTTTGTTCCCCCCCCCCCCCCCCCCCCCCGGCCCATTATTAACATCATGCAATCCCCCTCGTTCAATGCTATGTCATTGGAACGAAATGCTAAATCAAGCGCGCAACCCAGTACTGTCCACTTGGTAAGGCGAACGGCGCACATTATTCAAGGTTATGTAAACTAAACAAAGCCCTAAACATGTCAACACTAAAGACATTCCGAGATATAGTGTGCGTGCGGGATGAATGGATGAATGAATGCATGCATGCACAAATGGATGGATGAATGCATAAACGGACGGATGAATGAATCGGGGGGGGGGGGGGGGGAAGACAGTGGGTGAGCGGTGGAATGGTATACTTCCTGCGCGTCTATCTGCATGACATACCAACACATACTGACAACAAATATCCCACATACATACAGCTATGTTGATGGCTAAAAGGAATTGGGATCAATAAAGTTTATATCCATCTAACACGGTGTTTTGTCCTGTTTTCGAGTGTAAAAACACCTTGGAGTACACCTTAAACTCTGACCGAACGGGGTGATTCATCGATCGGGGGGGGCGAGTACGGGAAAGTGGGAAACAAAAAAAAAAAAGGTGGGACAGAGGGAGAGAGAGACGGAGAGACGTAGAGAGGAGACAGAGCGGGCGAGATAACGACAGGTAACAGGCGTAAAGGAGTAAGAGTGATAGAGGGGCTCCCGGATGCAACATTCGGCGCCCGGCACGGCCGTTCTGGAGAGACCTGTGAAGCTTCCCGTCTGTAACGTTGTTAGCGTCGTGCGGATGCCTGGGCAGGCGTCTGGGGTGCGGTTGGTGATAACTGTCTCCATCATCCCTTGCTTACCGTCTTTCCGTTAGGATTAAGGTAGAGGGGGGGGAATATAAAAAAAAAAAAAGCGTTTCAATTCCAATTGTCTGCAGGAGCATACATGCTCTTTCTCTCTGTCTTTTTTTCCCCCATACAATCTCATTTTCTCTCCGCCTCTCCTCTTTACCTCCCCCCCCCCCTTCCCTCATGTGTAGCCAGCAAGCTAAGCACGTCCCTCTGGTAGCCAGGCTCTGATTAAAGAGGCATACTGCGGGAGACGGCGCTGTATGCTGTGTATGAGGAAAAAGGTCACAAATTGACACACGTTTCGCTCGCAAAAACCGGCGCTTACACGATCAGAGGATGCACTCCAGTAGCCGACAAGATAGGACACATCCATGCACTACCTTGGGTATAGACCTATAAGGCTGAGGAAAATTCATTCAGTGGTGTGTTTACATACTGTGTGTGTGTGTGTGTGTGTGTGTGCGCATGTAAATATGTATGAACGTGTGTGTGTGTGTGTGTGTGTGTGTGTGTGTGTGTGTGTGTGTATGTGTGTAGGTGAATGTGTGTGTGCCTGTGCATTTATAGGTGTGTGTGTGTGTGTGTGTGTGTGATGATAAAAGTGCTAAAGCCCAGGTCTTTCCAGAACCTTCTCTATAGAAGTTACAGAGTAATGCCATCTGGGCCAGCCATTCTCCCTCTGCTGCTTCCCCTCAGACGAGACTTAGGCTGTCAAATACAGCAGAGCACAATGTTTTAGTTTGATGTAGGGCACTGTGTTCGAATAAGCACCCATACCATTGACAGTGTGTGTGTGTGTGTGCGTGTGTGTGTGCGTGTGTGTGTGTGTGTGTGTGCCTGTGAATGTATGTATGTATGTATGTATGTATGTATGTACAGTATGTATGTATGTATGTATGTATGTATGTATGTACAGTATGTATGTATGTATGTATGTATGTGTATACGTATGCGTGTGTGTGTGTGTGTGTGTGTGTGTGAGTGAGTGTATATATGTGTGTGCGTGTGTGAGTGTATATATCTGCGTGTGTGTGTGTGTGTGTGTGTGTGTGTGTGTGGACGCGCGTGTGAGGAAGAAAGTCAGAGAAAGGGCTGAGGTGTGTGTGTGTGTGTGTGTGAGGGGGGGGGGACGATGTCGAGAGTTGAGCATCGACTTCATTCTTTATTTTTTTCCAGCAGAGGCCCGGTGTGTATGGCCCAAACTGGGTCAGGTTACCTGTACTGTAATCGATCTTTTCTCTCAGCTCCACACTCTGTAAGCTCACAGAACGACCAGAGAACTCAATCAAAGAGCACCCAGTGAGCCCGGGGACCAAGGGGGAAATAAATCAAAGAAAGAAGTGTTGCATTGATCCCTCAGACAATCAAAACAGCACACAGATCGCAGAAGAGATGCAGCGAGCATTCACAGTGGACCCGGCGCGGTCTCGCGACGCGGGCTCAGGTTTCCAGGGTGTTGTTTCTGTGCGTGTGTGTGTGTGTGTATGTGTGTGCGTCAATGTGTTTGTGTGTGTGTGTGTGTGTGTGTGTGTGTGTGTGTGTGTGTCGGCGCGTGGGTGTGTTGCACGTGTTGCACATACAGACACTTCCCGGGCCGAATGTAACGTATCCAAATATAGCAGTTCTCAGCGTTCCCCGCTAAACAAACAGTAGACCCATCGAGAAGGTGAGAGAGAGAGAGAGAGAGAGAGAGGGGGGGGGGGGGACAGAGAGAGGTGAGAGAAAGAGAGAGAGGGGGACAGAGAAAGAGAGAGGGTGAGAAAGAGAGAGAGAGACAGAGAGAGAGAGACAATGAGGGCAGCAGGTTTGAGAGGGACATTGTGTTGTCTTGTTTGTGGAAGATGCTGGAGAGGAAGGACGTACCGCAGCAGGTCCATCCAGCATCTGACACCCCCCCCCCCCACCACCACCACCACCACCACCAGCACCACCACTCCCACACTCCAGTCCCAGTACCATCCAAACCAGTGTGCTAAAGGGACCACAGGGAGGAATCAGGTGCAACGTGCCACACAGCCCCGGAGCCAAACCCTCTTTAAATAGCAGACCATTACAAATATTGAATCATGTTTGACTGGCTCCCCCCGCCCCCCCCCCACCCCTAAAAACGTAGTAAAAAAAAGGAATAAATACAATAATATATTATTTATATCTTTATTTATGAGTTTTGCCGTGAGTGCAAAGCAGGGCCATTCGACGGCGCGTTTAAAAAAAGACGTGTTGATGTGTTGATGTGTTGATGTGTTGATGTGTTGAATAACCCCGGTGCAGATGCTGTACACTTTTTTTTAAATCCCCATTGACCTATAGGCACGCTCTGGAGTCGTGACCCTGTGTCTCGCCGCTGAGTGTCTGCGATCGGCGAGCCGGGGCTGCAGCCGACCGCCGACGCCTCCCCTTCCATGAGATCCATAGCTCATGTGACCACAGGGTTGACCTCCACACCCTCCATACACACCAGCGCAGGCCCGATCGATCCCACAACCTTCCCTCTCACGGCTCCCTCCCTCGCCCTCCCTCCCTCCCTCCCTCCCTCCCTCCCTCCCTCCATCCCTCCCTCCATCCCTCCCTCCATCCCTCCCCAGTGTCCTCCACACATCTCTCCCTGCCTCATTATCTCTTTGCCCTTCTTTCCCTCTCGCCTTTTTTTTCTTTCTTTTTTTTTCCTTTTACACCTCCACACCTCCACCCAGTCCACCGTTGATAACGTGCCTCCCTGTAGTGTTGCGCGAGGGGGGAAGAAAAAAGTGAAATGAAACAGGCTTTGGCTGTCTGGTCCATGTAGCCATACGGTACGGCCCTGTTTGGAGTCAGAGTAGTCTCGCAAAGTCTCATTTTTCATGATTCATCAGAAGATGAATCATGATAGACGAGCACAAAGCTCGGCAAACAGCGCATTTCACTTTCTTTCACTTCATATTTGTTTCGACCAATCGTGTTGCTGGAGGCGGGGAACTGTAAGCGCGTAATTGGCTATTAACAGTGAACACCAACTTGGCCAGCACTAGTAAACTGTAAAATTGTCTGTAAAGGGTTCAAATAAAGACTGTGTAGACCCCTGTAGGCCCCTGTAGAAATACACATTAAAATCCCCTTTCCGAAAGCTTCATCCACTAACGCGAATGAGTTTTCTTTGGTAGAAATATCTCGAAACAGGAAACGAGGCGTCACTCCGCCCCTTTCAGCTTTTGGTTTCCAGCCCAGGCTCTGCGCCGTCTCCCCCCAATAAGTTCTGCTGTAACAGAGTAGGCCTGCTGGACCCCAGCTTAGTCAGAGAGGCGTCCGCCCCCAGAGAGGAAAGATCTGCTGCCTGCCGGCCAGCGATCCTCCGCTCCCTTAATCAACATATCTGTGGTTGGGGTGGGGCTGGGAGCGGGGAGCCAACCATCGCTGTGCGCCGGATTTACCACTGTGTGTCACTATAACGAGACCAGGGGGTACCAGTGACCCATTATAGGTAAGCTTGATCAATATTTGTGTGTGTGTGTGTGTGTGTATATTTGTGTCTGTGTAAATAGCGGTATCGCTCGCAATAGCGTGAACGTAGTAGACATGAATAAATAGCGATCATTTGCACATGAAATAATCACACAGAACATTTTTGCTTACTTATTGAATATCATTTATTCGTGTTTCAATGGTCTCAGTTTGTTTTTATCTTGACAGGGGACGGTGACAGACTGGCCATCCGGAAACCACCTAAAACACAACATATTTATTATTATTAGCGGTCGCATTGTGTTTTGCGTGGCTATTTTAAGTGTGGTCTTCCCAACTAAATATCATTACAGTTGCATATAATATAATCATGCAATAAACATTACTTCCGTATTACTTGCACTTACCTGCTGCCTTCTGTGTCCCTGGGTGTCCGGGTAAAACAGGTCCCAGGGGGCTCCGGGATCGGGTAAATGTTAGAGGGAGGGTAGTTTGTGTTTATTATTGATCTTAGATAGATATGGCTGGGAATAAATTAGTATAAAGGGTTTTCGGTTTTAGGTGAATATTAATTATTTTGTATATATTTCATAGTTATAATTATTTAGAGTTAAGTTTAACTTTACATAAATGTATTTATTAGGTTCTATACTTACCTGTGCTAAATGGTTTAGCCCAACAAATCAGGTCCGGCTGTGGGCTATAAAAGCCACCAGCCTTTCAGTGCTTTGGGCTTGTCCTGATTCATTGTTTATTGATCACACTGGGAGATGGCTGTGTGTTGAGGTATACACATTACTGTTAAATAAACACGGATTTGGACTCGGTTGTTGGGCTCTTTGCTTCCTCGCTGGAAAAACACACAAAACACCTCCTGCATATTCGGACCAGCTGACAGTCTCCGTCTGGGTGTTTTGAGTTGGGTTCTTCACTGAAAGTATGGATGTGCAAATAAGGTGCATTTTAATTTGGTGGGGAGATAAACGCGGCGTGCTAGGGTTCATTAGGTTCACGGATACGTTTTAAATTCATCTTATTGTACGGCATACATCAACCCCGCGCATAATGAGCAGAATAATTCTGACTTAATATGCAAATATGAAAAGCAGGCCTTTGATGATCGCAATGCTGCTGTTTTCGGTTTTTACCATGCGGCGATTATTGCTAATTTGTCAGATGATTAATTGCAAATTTGTCCGACATCAGCGTGAGATCGGAGGAAAAGCACTATCCAAACCAAAAGGACAAAAAACATGTAGACACATCTCAGGAGAGCGGAGAGGAGGACAGACAAGCACAGTCTGTCCTTTCACGGTGACTTAGAAGACACGGCGTCTTACATCACCCGGCACTCAGACAAATGGGGGTGACTTTTCTGTCACCGTCAGAATATATCACTGGATGACGATTACTAAGGGCACCTCAAAGCGGGGTTAAATCTCCCATCGGGGAACATAGCAACAGTCCACCAATAACCAATGGCACCCGGGGTAATTGAATCGTAGTTGTGTTTTTCTTTTTGGTGTACGCTCATGTGTGCATGTGTGTGTGTGTGTGTGTGTGTGTGTGTGTGTTTGTATGTGTTTCAAGACTGACTGACCACCTGTCCCTGTATATACAGATAAGACTCAATGTTTTAGTGAGTGTGTGTGTATGTGTGCGTGTCTGTGTGTGTGTGTGTGTGTGTGTGTGTGTGTGTGTGTGTGTGTGTGTGTGTGTGTGTGTGTGTGTGTGTGTGTGTGTGTGTGTGTGCATGCGTGCATGCTGGTCTGTTTATGTGTGTGTGTATACAGTATGTGTTTCAAACTGCCCCTATATGTATGGGTAAGACTCAATGTTTTACTATGTGTGTGTGTAAATGTTTGTTTATGAATGTATGTGTGTACGTGTTTAAGTGTGTTTATGCGTGTGTGTATATGTGTTTAAACCTGCCCCTATATCGATAAGACTCAATGTTTTACTGTGTGTGTGTGTGTGTGTGTGTACATGTGCACGCACACGTGCAAGACCATTGGCCCCCATCGACTCCTTGACCTCAGCAGGGCAGCGGTACACAGCAGGAGATAATGAGCTTCAACCGTCCGTTTCATACGCCTCAATAAGAGAGTGGCCAGCAGACAGCCAGGGGGTCAGGGGTCACCAGAGGCGCATAGATAGCCGCAGAGCGCCCTAGAAGCTAATAATGTGTAAAATCATAAATCAGCAGTGGGAGGGGGAAGGGACGGGAGATGGACTTGCCCTGCTCTAAATAAACGCGGCGTCGAGATTTAGTGTCGATGCAGTGTGGGATTTGCGTTTGCGTTATCGTCGCTCTGCCAAGACGTTCTGCTTCCTCTCCTTCACCGGCAGACAACAAGGCTGACCGGGCTGAAAGAAAAAAAGATTGGACACAGTGGATTGCTGTGCTTGGCCACGCTTGAGTAATATTTTCCCGCTGCTCTCACAAACAGCAAAAGCATATCAGGGGGGGGGGGGGGCTTTTTATATATGTGTAAAAGAGCAGAAGACATTGCGATCGTTAAATACGTCTTCGCACAATATATGTCCTATATATTTCGACTGATCGGCCATCTTATAAAACATGTTACGTGATGAAACGGTGAAACAAATCACGCCAACCTGAAAACATGGAACAGATAAAAGGAAAGAACATCATGATGTATAATCATCTATAATCTATAGCCACATGTAAAACTGTAGTCTTATTTATAACTGAATATATGAATTACCGACCTAATCACTGGTCGTGATGGTCATGTTTTAAATTGGGAGGATGGTCATATTTTAAATTGTGATGTTGAGTGTTTTTAGAATGTATTCGTCATTGCTGCTGATCCCTTTGACACTGTCAAATGAATACACGGAACAATGAACGATGCGAAATATACTATAATTAATGCTAATTATTATTATCATGCTTTATTATATACAGTCAGAGAGTCAGAGAGAGAGAGAGTCAGAGAGAGAGAGAGAGAGAGACAGAGAGAGAATAATTGGAAAAACAAAAATTGTCTGAGTCCAGAACAGTGACGTCTTTGCGCTAAGGTTGGGCAGCCTCTTTGGGAATTCAACCCACAAACAAACAATTTTAGTAAGCAAGCCTCTGTCTCTCTCATTGTATCAGCTGCTAAACCATCTGTGACATGAGAAAATTGAAAATGTGTCCAAAAAGTTCCACTATACCCATCAGTCGCACAGAATGGGTGTTATTTCTAGTAGCGGCCCCCTGGACTACCCTAACCCTAACTCCATTAGGCTAACAAATGAGTTTTTAAATGCATCAAATTATTCAAATGTCCAACACTTTCTAAGCTATTAGACTAATGGACACTCGCAAATCTCCTTCAACCACTTAGATGGATAGCCCCCCCCCCCCCCCTTTTTTTTTTCTCTCTCCATTGTTGGCTGTTGTACAGACGTCTCGGGGAAGGGGAGGGAGCGGTGGAGAAGGAGAGAAGGAAAAGATCTTGACAGTCGGTTGTGTCGATCGCGCCGACGCCGCCATGTTTCACCTGCCTGCCGCGGAGACCGCACAAGGGAAACAAGTCACGGCTGGCGGGATGTGAATTGAATCCGGTCACTTAAATCCAATAGTGGCTCCTCGCTCCCGATACCAACAAAGTGATCCACTAATGTTTTGCTTCTTGCGGCTTAATTGAGCGTTGTCCCTTCATCTCCACCACACACGTCTTCATCCGGTTTCTAATAGGCACAGACCTCCCTGAAACTCTAATTACTTTCCTGGCAACGATACAACAGAAGAATATCAAACTTGAGGAACGCCACGGGAAGATGGAAATTGCACGTCGAACGGGACGTCGCCCCGTACTGCATGGATTCAATTTCCTCCGTTTTTTATTTTCTCATTCCGCATGAATACATATGCGGATAGGATAACAACTCTTGTGATGATGTGTTTGGCCAGAGCTTATTTTGTGCATGATTTAAAATGTGTCTTTCTTTCCCAAAACGGTTCCAACAAAACGTGCACACAGGCATGAACTTGCATATTTGTGTAGACACACACACCACCACACACACACACACACACACGCATCACACACACGCACACACACACACGCATCACACACACACACAATCACACCACCACACACACACACATCACATCACACCACACAGATCACACCACCACACACACACACACACACACACACACACACACACACACACACACACACATCACACCACCACACACACACACACACACACACACGCACACACACACGCATCACGCACACACACACACACACAATCACACCACCACACACACACACATCACATCACACCACCACCACACACACACACACACACACACACACACACACATCACACCACCACACACACGCACACACACACGCATCACGCACACACACACACACACAATCACATCACCACACACACACACACATCACATCACACCACACACACACACACACACACACACACACACACACACACACATCACACCACCACACACACGCACACATCACACACACCACACACACACATCAATCGTACACACACCACACACACACACACAAATACAAATACACATCACTCCACACACACACACACACACACACACACAAATACACATCACACCACACACACCACACAGACCGTCCATTTCCGACCCCCGTTACTTGCGGATTACAAACACGGACGTGCTAAAGTAGAACAAGTCCCCCCCCCCCCCCCCCCCCCGGTCGCCCCCTTCTCACCTGCAGAGCGGGTCTTGGCGGCAGACCCGGCGCAGCTCCAGACAGTTGGGCTTCACCCTATCCTTAAAAGAGCAGTCGGGGACGATGGTCTGCCGGCGTCTCTCGGCGCAGCCCTCATGCAGGCAGGGGCAGAAGAGCAGCTGGTGGCTGTACTCGGGGGGCACGCGGTCCAGGAACTGCCGCAGGGCCTTGTGGCAGCGCTTCTTGTTGCAGGTGTCGCCGCCCTTGGCCGCGTCGGCGCCGCTCTTGCCGGAGCTGTTGCAGGTGGCGATGTACGCCGAGCGCTGCTTCTTGCACGTGCCGTTGAGGTTGCAGGCCTTGGCGGCGTCCAGACACGGGTTGCACTTGCGGTCGGCCTCCGGGCACTGGAAGCGACTGGGGGCCACCGTGTGCATACCTGGAGAGGGGGGAGGGAGGGGGGGAGGGTTTAGTCAGGGGGGGGGGGGTGTTTGGGTACATGGAGGTTGGACATGGTGAGCGTCTATGTTTACATATATATTACATGATGTATTTGTGTGTTTAATGATTTGTATTCTGTGTAAATCCGTAAATACCGTGGGAAAAACTTTTATTTTGAAAAACACTGTATAACGAATGAATTTTAATTTCGAAGGGGGGGGGGGGGTGTATTTAGCAGTTTGCGGTTGTTTGTTAAACGTTCGTTATGTTGGAAATAAAGCAAATCCAATCAAGAACCGACTGGTTGAAACGGGTCATGTTGAGGAGGCTCGACCGGCCTGTAGCACTCTCTCACATGCGGTAACACCGACTCCTTCTGCGGGGCTCCTCCACTGCACTCTCCGAGAGGCCGTTATATGAACGGTATATTTTTGTACCGTAGACCAATACGTTTTAAGAGACGTCTATATTTAATGCATTGCACATTACTGCTTAATGAATCCACGTCGATTTAAGATCTTGATTGAAACGGATTGAGGACGCGTTCGTAATTGGATGCCTGTTTATTTATTTATTTATTGATAGACATTTACGTTGATGATGAGACGTTACGTTATTTTAATAGTACCAGATAACTCACCCTACCCTTTTTTATTTATTTGTTTACCATATTTAATGATAAGAAGCAGTGTTGTTATTGCACTAAAATGAAGCATGAAGATGTTTCTGACCACACAGGGCCAGTTCATAGCCTCTGCTTTCCAGCCACAGTACTTATTGTTCTCTCACTTTGGAAAAGTGTCTGTTTATTAAGTGCCATAAATTTAAATGTAAATGTAAGCAAAAGGAGGGACTTAAAAATCGACACGGTGTGAATTACACATCTTGCAGCTTCTTAACAGGAGCAATACTCCGTGTCAGACAACCCCAAATGTGCTCAAAACTGAAACATTTGAAACTTGCATTTTATTGTAAGAAACACAAAACCTGGTCACTGGTCAGCTGCATTATCTGAGTTGCTGTTTGAAATTCTGTATGTGATGTATGAATGCTGCAGTAAAAGGAAATCCACACCGGTTTTATTTAAGCCATACCGCAAAATAAAAAGCACTTCATCACATTTGCTGGTGGCATCCTTTCTGTAACATTCAAGGTATATTAAAGTTCACCCCACCCCCCAAGAGATAATGATATTTCAGAGGTCCTGGTGGCACGGTGACACCCACGGAGATTCATCTCCCATTCGACAGAACCAATCAGCGTTTGTGTCCGTCAGAGCAGCAGGAGGAAGACGAGCAGGGATTGAAGAGAGCATCACGAGAGAGGTCTGCATTGTTTCCATTTGGATCACACCATTATCAATTCTAGAAAAAGGTGTCAAAGAGTCAAAGAAACACAGCGCACCAATAACACGGGTGCAGGAAATAAACAAAACACAGAAATTAATGAGGAATGCGGACTTTGGATAAGTTTGGATGCCAAATAATTTTGGTATCCAAAAGGTATTTGCATGTGTTTGTCAGGGACGGTATCAAGGTTGTTTATTACACACACACAAAAAAATCTGTAAAATTTGAACAATAATAATAATTTCTTTACAAAAATTTGTAAAGAAATTATTAGCGCGTTCAGCTCAGAAGGAAAACCTTGATTGCTGTACAATAACCGTGTCTCTCTGTTATGGAATCTACTAAATAACAGCCTCATAAAGTCAAAGATTAAATAGCAAGAACAGACGGACTGAAAAGGATGACCAGATTTCTGTGCACGACATAATTGTAATGACTGTAAATCTAGAAGTGCGTACGCACCATCAAAGTCAATGAGGTCATCGTCTCCCTATTTGTCTCTCGGTGTGTTTCCTAATATCGATCCTCTATCAATTACCACAATAAAGGGAGAGGGAAATTCAACCTGAATACCTTGTGCGGGATGGATAAATGAATGACACAGCATTAAATACTCCCATCAAGGCTGTCCAAAATGATTTCTAATCTCGTGTCATGCGCGTCAATAAATCCATCGAGGATGGGTTAACGGACTTTACCCACATCCACATCCACTGTAATCCCTTATACAAAACCAAGTCGGTCAAGCAGGCCTGAAGCCTACAGAACAACGAAAGGCAAAGACTCAAAAGGTCAAAAGGGCGATGCAGCCTCCACGCCCTACAATTATAGATGCAGTAGGACTCGGAGAGAGGGCTGACATTTGCTTCAGACATCAAGAGGTGAACGTGGGGGCCAAAGTTTAAATAAAGTGGGGCATTTTAGTTCGAAGAAAGCCTTCGGGGAGGCCCGTGGTCCATCTTTCAGGAGCCAGGAGGTAGTGCAGGGGAGGCGGGGGGGGGGGGGGGTGTTGGGGGCGGTATACAGCCAACTGGCCTGCATAACATTGATGGATTGCAGCTCCTAAATCTGCCCTGGCCATCTGCAGGCTCTAATATGGGCCACTGGGGGTGTCGGCGTGGAGGGAGCACAGGAGAAGGATGAGCATTTAAGATGTTTCTGACCAAGCAGGGCCACAGCCTCTGCTTTCCAGCCACAGACCACAGACGACTTTTTCCTTTTCTTTTCTGACCACCTCTGATTGGGGCACTGAGATGAGTATTTGTTGGCCTGCATCTTCAAAGATGCCCTGGAGCGAGCATGAAAAGCCCCACTGATGGCTCAGAGGCACCAGTAGCATGGCTGATGTGGGAGAGAGAGCAGGAGGAGGAGGAGGAGGAGGAGGAGGAGGAAGGCAGGCCAGCAATGGGAAATGGGAGGGGAAATACGCAGTATTGTGTTACAGTGTGATAATTGATTTTCCGAGTGCATTATCATGAAGGTTTTCAGCAAAACACACTGTGTCATAATGTGAGGGGAGAGGGGTTCATAAGTCAGCGATAAGCAACTTGGAAAATGGAAAAAGATTTGAAGGAGGGAGAGAGAGAGAGAGAGAGAGAGAGAGAGAGAGAGAGAGAGAGAGAGAGAGAGAGAGAGAACGAAAGAGAGAGAACGAAAGAGAGAGAAAGAGGGCTGAAGGAGTTGATTCCAGCTGCTGATTATTATGACAGTATGGAAGAAAGGAGAAGACAGAAAGGAGAGGACAGAAAAGAGAGGAGAGATAGGAGAGCCACTTTAAGCAGGCAGTGAAGTGCTGGCTTTCAATTAACCCAGTCCCATTCTGCAAATGTCTCTGACTCTTGCTCACAATCATTAAACCCTGATAATCAGCAGTGCAATCAACATGTGATTCTCCACAGACTTTCCTATTTACTGCACAGTACTGTGTGTTCATTTGGGCAATGGAGAATACATGATTGATTAAGCCAGAGTGTAAGAGCGCATACATTTATGGATTTTTAATAAGGAAATGACAAGGACCATATGGAAATCTGGGGGAAAAATGAGATATTCTACGCTAATATGATTCAATTGTACCATTGTGTACATCGTCTTGCTGCTGCGAGAATGTAATTATCTGTAATAGATGTAACTTCAAAAACATAGATGTGACCTTGGAGATGTGGATAAAGGTATTGGATGAATTATATATATATATATATATATATATATATATATATATATATATATATATATATATATATTAGTGGTGGGCCGTTATCGGCGTTAACGCGCTGCGATAACGCGAGACTCTTATCGCGCGATAAAAAAATTATCGCCGTTAATCTATTCTCAATGTTGGGTTGGGAGCTGGGTCTATACCGGATTTCCACCAAGGAAGGTAAGCGCTGCAGAACGGCTGCGTCCTCTGCCCGGCGACCCCCCCCCCCCCCCCGTTGGTCGTAGGTCTGGGCAGTGGCGCCTTAATGCACGGGCTTACCTGGGCTTCAGCCCGGGGCCTCGGCCAATCAGGGGCCTCTTAAAAAATATATATTTAAAAAAAAGATGATAAACGTCCGTATTCGCGGTGTCATTACTGATTCCAAGAATTCCAAGATTACAGTTAGATTAATCTAGACTAAAGAAATTAATCTATGCCCACCACTAATATATATATATTAGAGATGGGCATAGATTAAAATCTTTAATCTAGATTAATCTAATGATAATCTTGAAATTAATCTAGGTTAATCTAGATTAAGGTGGCTCCTTTGAATGATGTCGAAGGTGTCCATAATATGTATTTGGTACCTAAATAATGACTTATATTACGCGATTGTTGAGCGGGGGGGGGGGGGGGGGGGGGGTGCTACCGGAGGATTTCAGTTCGCGATAATATCGGCGATAAAAATATTATCGCCGATAAAAGTTTCGCGTTATCGCAGCGCGGTAACGCCGATAACGGCCCATCACTAATATATATATATGGTATTAAGTATTATGATGCAAATTGAAGCGATTGAATGAATAGGGTAATAAACAAAAGGGACTGTCCATACAATACATCGTTACCATAAGATTGTGCTAGTTTAATTGAATTTGAAACAAAAATGCCATGCTTATGGAAATCTTGCAAATAATACAAAACTTAACGGGAGATTTAATCCCAACCATTTGATCGGAGTGAAAGTTTCTCCAAGAGCCGGCTGTTTGACTCAGAATAGATGGATTTTAACAGGCTTCACTGTTCAGAAGGGTCCTATAAATTAGACGGAGCGATGGGGAACGGAGTGAAAATGGCTGTGTATCCATTTCACACACCGCATCGAGGGAGATAGATGGTGTGTGGATAGGAAAACAGATCTATAGAAATGCAACAAAAAAAGAGAGAGACAGAGGCGGGGAAAGAGCGAGAGACCAAGCCGGCAAACAACAAGATGGAGGGACAGAAGAGCCCAAAAAAAACAAACCGGGAGAGATCAAGTGAGGTGGAAAGAGAAAATTACCAAAAACCTCCCAATTTCCACTTTTTGCCCTCTCTCTCTCTCTCTCTCTCCCTCCCTCTCCCTCTCCCTCTCTCTCTCTCTCTCTCTCTCTCTCTCTCTCTCTCTCTCTCTCTCTCTCTCTTTCCCTCCCCATCTATCTGGAAACACAATGGAGGACGTCAGTGAGACTGGAAAATGGAGAGTGGCAGAGGGGGTGCAGCGGGGCCAGCCAGAGAGAAGAGTACATATCAGAATCAGGGAGGGTGTGGGGAGGAGAAACCATCCACGTACGTACACACTGCATCTGGATTTTGATGAGTTTTTTTTTCCCTAAGAGTAAGGGATCTTCCTTTCCTCGGTAATTGCTCCCTCTCAGCCTTATTTGAATTCTGCAATTCATATATCATCCCATCCTCCAGGGACGCTGCGCTGCGGCGGGGAGAGTTCAGCCCAGGTTAGGAGGAGGCTTTTGGCTCCAGTGGAGCCCTCTCAGTCATTAGGAAAGGTGCCAAAGTTTGGCTTTAATACGGCCCTGGGTGGATGTGCGAGAGCTTGTTAGGGAAGTCTTTAGTCCGGACCCCGAGGAGCGTGTCAAGCATTGCTGTGTCAAAGACCTCATCAGTCACTAACTCTGTACTCTGTGTCACAGTGGGGCGTCCAAGGGGGCCAAACAGGAAGGGGGGGGGAGGGGGAGAGAGAGCTAGAGAGAGAGCGAGAGAGAGAGATGCAAGATAAAGACGGGTACTGGGGGCATATGGCAATAAGAAATCCAGCAGCTCCTCTCAGACTCGCCATGCTAGGCCAGCATCAGAGGCAGATCAATGAAACGTTCCCTTCCCCCCAAAAAAGGGATAATCTGAACACTTCCCTGGAGTGTAAAATGATGCGTCAAATAAGAAATATCGAGGAAGAGAGAGAGAGAGAGAAATAAAAAGAGAGAGTGAGACTGACAGACAGACAGACACAGACAGACAGACAGACAGACAGACAGAGAGAGACAGGGAGAGAGAAAGAGAGCAATCGAGATAAAAAGAGAGAGCGAGAGTGAGCCAGAGCGAGGGAGATAAAGCAAGAGAGTGAGAGAGATAGAAAAGGAGAGCGCAAGAGAGAGAGAGAGAAAGAGAGAGAGAGAGAGAGAGAGAGAGAGAGAGAGAGAGATATTGAAAGCAAAGGAGAGCGGCTGAAAGAGATAAATAGAGAGTGTGCTAGTTGCCGGTGCGGTACAGTGAATGCTTTAGCGTAGCGTACTGAAGACGAGCGCACAGCCCACTGGGGAGTGTGTGTGTGTGTGTGTGTGTGTGTGTATGTGTGTGTATATGTGTGTGTGTGTGTGTGTGTGTGTGTTGGGGGGGGGGGGGGGGGGGGGGGCTCCAAAGGAATCTTACATCTTAGTAAACACATTTCTAAACATTTGCGCTGTTTGTGAACATCTGCCTTGGAAGTTTCACTCCATCTCTTTGGAATTTAATGCTTATGCTTCTTCAGTGGCCCTCAGCCTTATAATACGCATGCAGTTGAGCTTGTTAACTGAATGTAGTAAAAGGCACTAGCGCAGGGTTTATTGGAACAATGTACTTTAGTAATGTGGGTCTGTGAGTGTGTGTGTGTGTGTGTGTGTGTGCGTGCGAGCACACCCGCTTGCATGGCAGATACATGCATTTATGCGCCTTTGAGTGTTTCTGCAAGCCTGCATACTTTAGTGGCGTGTGTGTGTACTTTGCATGCACGTCCGCGACATAGTCCTGTGCCCGAGTGTGTATTTAAATTGCCTCGCCTTGTATGCAACGCGATTCTGCCCGGCGCTTTATCACCAAGTAATCAGTTCACCCTTAAAATGAGTCGAGCCCTAGTTTGAGTCTCTGCTGCATGCATTAGTAATGAGAGTGGTGAGTTGTTGTGTCGAACATATTAAAAGCTCCTTCTGTAAACGTCAGCGTTTTCCAAACAAGCTTGAATTGAACAATGGTGAATAATCAACACCACATAGCACAGAATTGTTCATTATTTCACTTTGGTAGCATAATTAATTATCTTTGCTTTGCATGGACCTACAAACCCACACACAAACAAACACACAAACACACACACACACACCCAAGCACAAAGACACATGCACACACACACACACACACACACACACACAGTGGCAGTGGAAGAATATTGATAGTGTTTTGTCAGTGTGATCACATTCTTGGCCAAACACACACACACACACACTTGCTACTCATTTGCTCACCTGTAATCATTTACACTCAAAACAATGCAAACAAAACACACACACACACACACACACACACACACACACACAAACAAATCAGCAACCGACTCTCTAATACTAATAATGCATCCCCTTAGATGCGGTTGCACCTGAGACCGTGCGGTGCGGGTTAGCCATAATAACTGTTCTATCTCCACCGCACGCTAAGCTGCTGCAGCGGAGGAGACATTCCCCCTCGCTCTACAACCGGCTTCCCAGATTTTAATTGGGTAGCGGCGGGGCCCACTCTGCGAGCAGGTGAGGGGCTTAGCGCTGAAAGGTAGAAGGTCTAAGTGGAGTGTCATGTCCTGCAGGCGGATATCCCAGCATGCATCGTGCTAGTCTCCTGCCCCCGCACTCCCGATAAGTTAATGAGCTCAATGTCGGGTTCATACATTTCATAATATAGAGTTTAGCAATAATTTCAATTAACGCCCCGTGCGTACGTGTTTCCCGTACGACGCTAATGAACCGGGCTTCGGATTGCGATGGGAAAATGCTATGCACCTCCACGTCCGAAACACAGTCACCTTTTCACGGCGGCTGCTATTGTGCCGTTCGTGTGGATGGTGGAGAGCTGTTGACCTGCAAAGAAAGAATAGCCCTGTTGAAGTGAAGCACGGCTGCGCTCCCAGCAGAGTTGCCAGGTAAGCAATGCAGGAGCACACTCGCCGAACCCTCTGTTATCTCTAAGCATAAGCACATAGAGCAGGTAGGGAAGTTTCTCCCAACCCAGTTGCTACTTATGCGACCCAGTGTCTCTCCCCGAGACCAAAAACTCCTCACATAGTTTTTCAAACTTTGTCTTTTTTTCAAACTTCGGTCGAGCACCATCTCCCCACGCCTCATCAACTGAAGCAGATATAATACAGTCCCTTGGTCTCAGCACAGTTAGGACATTTTTAGAAGCGCTTATGAATACTTTTTGTGTCGGTTCATTATAATTGAAGTGAGCTGTATTTCCGCTGAACAAGTGTATAATTACTTATCTATTTGCCCCCTGGTTTTCTGAAAGTGCAACAATCAATTACTTAATTGTCTTCTGAAAAGGCTAAATGATAATAGATGGCTTGGGGCTAAATAGATTTCAAATCCAATGTTTTCCTCAACAAATGATAGACGGACGATTTCAAGCTAGGGGATTATGCAAGCCAAGCCTTTTCTGTACCTCCCAGATAAAGACACACCAGACATTAAAAAACGTACAATGTGCTTCTTTAGCATGTGTGTGTGTGTGTGTGTGTATGTGCATTGCTTTTTTTTCACACAAAGAAAGGGGCAACAGCACATCCTCCAGCAGTTTTTGTCTTAAGCAGATCAAAGAGAAATTATTGACTTTCCGTGTGACTGTGTGTGTGTGTGTGTGTGTGTGTGTGTGTGTGTGTGTGCCTGTAGCTGGCAGGATAGCAGACAGACCCCGCCCCCACCCCCAATGTATTCACACCTATTACACCGTGGGCCTGTAGCTATTAGCATTAGCTTTAGTGTAGCATTAGAATAAGATATGCAATGATTAGTAATGCCCAGACGATAATAAGCTGTTAATGAAACAGAGAGTTGCAGTTCCCCAGTTGCAGTGGGCTGGTTTAATTAGTCGTCAGAATAGGAAATCAAACCGACGGCAAAATCAATGAATGGTAAGATATTGTGGCATTGCGTGAGGAGAGGACACACATGAATCGACAGCCGTGCTCCCTGGAGTGCTTGAGAGCAGAGATAAGCATCCACTTCATTCCATGGCCAAGGCTGAGTGAAATGTCAAAGAAAGGGAAAAATATTATAAATAAAAGAGTCCTTCTAATCTACTCGTCTCTCGGTCTGAACCAACAGGACCAACAAGCCTGAGGCGTGACATCAGTTCGTTTGAGTGTAGTTTTTTTTTTTTATAGGTAGCTACAAAAGCACATCTTCATTCGTCTTCATTCCCCTACCGACATGATAAAGAGTGGCTGTGGGGGTGAGGGGGGAGAGAGAGAGAGAGAGAGAGAGAGAGAGAGAGAGATATCAGGGATCAGGGATCAGGGATCAAAACGATACGTTACCTGAGATGATGGAGGCCAAGCCCAGCTTGTCTGGCTGGCGGACAGGAGCCACGGGTTCGTACGGAGACGTCTCGTAGAACTCTCCACCTGGGAAAACAGCAGCACAAGGAGCGGTGAGATCGCTGCACCGGGTGGCGCTTCAGCTCGGCTACACCGGCCCATGTCAACATGGAGCATCTCGGCTTTCAGCTGTCCTGTAACTTATGGTACCAAACAGGCGGGGGAGTGTGTGTGTGTGTGTGTGTAACTGTGTGTAACTGTGTCTGTATGTGTAATTGAATGTGTCTGTGTGTCTGTGTGTAACTAAATGTGTGTGTGTGTGTGTGTGTGTGTGTGTGTATGTTACTGAATGTGTGTGTGTGGGAGGGAAGGAAGGTTGGTAATTTTAAGGAGTGTAAGGCTATCCCATAAGTCATGGCACAAAATAGGACTGAGGGTGTGTGTGCGCGAGTGTGTGACATAGTTTTAAGGAGTGAAGGGGTATACAATAATTCATTGTACAAACAGGCTGGAGGACATGTGTGTATGTGTGCGTGCATAGATGCGCGTGTGCGTGTGTGTGCCTGCATGCATGTGTGAATTTGTAGGTGTGTGTGTGTGTGTGAGTGAATTAGAGTGTGTTTTTACAGTATTTTCTGAACAATACAGAACAGGCAATAGCTACGTATTTAAGAGAAGGGGAATGCGGCGGCACAAGTGTGGTTAATAAAACTATGGCTGTTGTACATGATATGCAGAAACAGATGGTTCACTGCGGTCAATTCACTTTCTTTCTAGGCTGATTCTTTGTTGGTTTAATGCCGTGCTTTGGGATACTCGCCAGGCGAGCCAAGCGGTCGAAATGCATTCATGATCTACGGCGCTCACACTGAATACCAGAGCTTGCTTTGTTATAAATCAAAAAAATGAAAAAAATCAAATTAGCACGCAACTGACTGACTTTGTCCCATGTGCCTGCTTCTCTGTAGACTCTAATTCCGCATTTAAAATTCATAGCCATTCGGTGTGATTGAGACAAACCCTCCAGTGTGTAATAGCTTTGCATTCTGATCCCAAAAGAAACACAGGGAGGATGTTGTAAGACAGCCTTGGAGTCCAACACGGCTAATGAGAAAATCTGAAACCTGTTGGCGGTTGGATCAGGTCCTGAACAAGCCGATGTGACTTATCAGCAGATCTAATCACTGTCTGTCTGTCCGTCTTTCTGTCTGTCTTTCTGTCTGTCTGCCTGTCCATCTATCTCTGACTATCTATCCCGGTCTAGATTTCAATGTGTTATATATGTAATACCTTCATATTTTGCATGTGTTCATCTCATATGTTTTTGTCATGTATAAGCACACTCTAAGAGTCTACGCCTATCGTATGAAATGTGCTTTTAAATAAACCATGCTCTATACATTATATACTATATGCCTATAGTATTGCGGTGCACACCACCGTCTCAGCTGCCTCTGACCTGTATATTAAGAGCAGTGTATAAATGTGCTGCTGTATATTTCTGGTTCAGCGTCACGGCTCTGCACCAAAATTCGCTCTCATCTCATGAACCAAGATAATGACTGGTGGCAGAGATGATATACTGTGTGTCTATAAGTGTTGTGTGCATCTGCGTGTGTATGTGTCTTCAATGTGAAGGCCACTGTCATTTTTGTTGAATGCGTGGGATGTTTGCATAGGCACGCATGTATAATTTTGCGCACATTGTGTTTGCTTTTGTTAAAAGTCCGACTACGATGGTTCGGCCGTCTGTCAGCCTATGATTATGTTTTGGTAAAAGCCTATTTAATCAGCGTTTTTTTTAAAGCTTTCTTTGATTGTGCTTCATGTTTTTCTATCGACACAGACAACTCAGAGGCCGGCAGCACCACAGAACATTCAGCAGGTCTAATCCTAACAATTACCTCTGCTACTATTGTGTGCTTCATAAGGTTTTCAAGAAGTCACGCTTTTATCTCCCAACCCCCATCGTAAAGTCAGTTCATTTTATACCAGGGTCACTTGTGTGTGGTTTTACTGGAGAGTATTTCAGAATAAAAGCGTAATGACTATTCCCATGCACCCTCAGCCATCAGAATGGCTATACAGCGCAACAGACAAAAGCATAACCACACCAACCATCTTCTGCTTACAGCAAATGCTATAGTATATATATGTTTTACTGCATGGGAAATATTCACGGCTTACAATGAAATGATTAAATAGTCATCCTCCGATTAAATAATTAATGTTTCCGTTCGTCGTTCTGCATTTCATTAAACAATAAATGTCAACCCTCAACATTTAACATTTTCAAGGATTCTCAAGATTATTTACTGTCGACGCAATGTGAACTCATACGATTAGACAATGCAACTCATAATCCCATACTCCCTTGGGATGTGGAGGGAAGAGATAAAACTCATCTCTGCAGGAGGTCTTGTATTTAAAAAAAAAAAAAGCACTTTGACAGAAATCCTGAACCCAATTATGCATTCATCAAGTCATACAAAATTATTCCCAGCTGTTCAGCGGCGCGATAACTTTAGCCTGGGGGCAACAACTTATCACTGTAATTAAGCCTCCGCTGGTTGGACTTGCACTTCACTCCGACAGTACACAGCCGGTGAGTGAGACGATCCCCAGACAGACAATGGGGCTCTTGCCTTTTAAGTTGCACTGAGACGAGCACACTGCAAACACTGCTCTTAAGTGCATTCAGAGCCATTGTGGTGGTGGTGGTGGTGGTGGTGGACAATGCGGTGATGAATGTTTGAAGGTTGCGGTTGCGGTGGGTGGGGGTGGGGGGGGGAGTCAGGCACCATTTCCCTATCTATGGCATATGCATTATCAATGAGGCTAAACGTCTCGGGCGATGGAAACTACGGACCTAAACTACCGGAAGCTTGAAGCAATGTCACTTTTAATCACCGCCATTCAACTCCTTTGGTTTGGTCTCGTTGTGTTCGTCTTTAATATCGATATTTAGACTCCTTGTGTCCATTTATCCATTTCCTATGTTGTTGTTCTAACCGACCTTTCTCCTTTGACTCTCAGATATAATAAAATATAAAAAAGGCTGACTGCCATATACGTGTTTTTCACTAATGTTCAACTGATGTGAAGAACACATCATTTTTAAAAATGGATGTATTGCCCATTGACTAAAAAGCTTTTAGGTTCGTTTCCTGAGGGACACACCAAAAGATCTCACACTAATTGATTCCTAAGCAATATGAACAACATACATACCTATTTCTTGATTGTGTGCTCAGTAGCTAATTAAAATAAATTAAATTAACATCATAGGGTTTGAAAGTCCATTGATATATTAAACTCCAATAGGAACAGAAGTTATCATATATAGTTTACATTTTTACTCAACTGATGAGAATAACGTGAACAAGATTTACTTTGGCAATGGCAAAGAAAACTAGAGATAAATCTATTGTACTTAACACATTAGCCGATATATTGTATAAGCACTACTACCGTACCTACTAGTCTGCTCTGTCTACTCGAGTTTGAAACTTTTCTAAATTGTTTCGCTGTATTTATTTAAATCAAAAGAATCACCTATGTGTCAAGATGATCTCTCCATAGTCATTTTCAAAGTAAGACTAAATCAACGTGAAATAAGATGTCATCTGAACTTCATATGTATTCATATTTATCATGTCATGACATTGACAACGGTGAATTCAGATTAGATTCAGACAATTAAGGAAAATAAACCGAGCAAGAAATTAATTTGCGAACATTTATGATTTGTGGTAAAAAGACAGACCCCAAGCGTTGGTAAATTACTTTGTGTAGAATAGATCACGTCCGGCCTTTATCTTCATACATGACTAGTCTTTCTGTTACAGCTGGTAATGTAAGTACAAGAGTTTGAATCTTAGGCTATGAAGTTGTTCCGCTGTAGTCAATTGAGACAAAATTATTCACCTCCATTGACGATGGGCTCTCCATAATTTCTCAACAAGTACATTGACATGTAATAGTAACCTTTTGTCATCTGAAGTCCATATCCATTGATATTCATCAGGCCACTGATCAAGGTGGGGATTCGAGCGAGAAAATAAGAGAATATGAACGTGCGGAGACCCTCTAGGATCACATGCTGGAAACAAACACTTGATGTGTAAATCTGCGCACACGGTTTTGTATATCTGTGTTTAATCTGTAGTTAAGGTATTCGTAGTTAAGGAAGTGGATGAATGGAGGTAATTGTATGTGTGTGATTGCGATTTGAGTTGAGTGTACAGACACAATTGGAGCGGTTGGGGTTGTTTTATGTCATGCTGCAACTCTATTAGGCAATAGCACATGAGATAGGCTCTAAAATGATTGTAAAGCAAACATAAATGTACAGTGAAATGTGAAAAGATAAACACTACATTCAGTCATTCGTACGTAAAAGACAGGAGCGATGTCGGTCTGAATCAGATATGGGTTCGCCATTCGTCACAATGCTCCATGGGGAATGCATGCATGTGTGTACGAATGGTCCAGTCCATTCCCTGCTGTGGAGAACAAACCAAATCCGAGGACACGGTCTACAAATCTGTTCGCATGGGTTTACACATTTACACAGTTGTTTTTTTTACACAGACCCCAGAAGGGCTCCGTATGAATGTGAATAAACCGAATAAGCAATTTATTTTCCGAACATTTCATTTGGGGAAAGGGGTAGCAGCGTAAAAAGAGTAGCCTATAACTGTGGACAGTGTGGCTACAGTTTCGCAAATACCGGTACCTAAACTATAATGTCCGTCCGTCCATGTCTGCATCTGGTCGGCATACATTGTATTAAATGCTAAGCTAACATGTAAAGAAAGTTGCACTGGAGTATGACACCTTGTCGTCAATGGTTTTGCTGTTGCCTCGGTCAACTAAACAGTGAAGCGGTGATGACTGGAGAACGGTGGTGCGGGCATGATATTTAACCGTAAGTCTTAGAGTGGACAGGAATGATTGATGTGTCTTTTAGCGTAAGTATTGCAATATAGGGGCATACGCGGCGAGACGAGGATTCGGAATTTAAAAACATGTGGGAGAAGGAGGGAAAAGTGGGGTGGGGGGTGACATGCCATGTGTCTATAAGTGTCTTGTGCATCTGTGTGTGTGTGTCCTCCGCAATGTGATGGCCGCTGTCGTTTTCTTTGGATGCGAGGGATGTTTGCACACTGTGTTTGCTTTTTTGAAAAGCCTTACTATGATGATCCCGCCGTCTGTCAGCCTAATAAGATTATCTTTTGGTAAAAGCCTATTTAATCAGCCTTTTTTTCAGATTTCTTTGATTATGCTTCGTGTTTTTCTGTCCAGACAGACAACTCAGAGGCCGGCAGCACCACAGAACATTCAGCAGGTCTAATCCTAACAATTACCTCTTCTACTATTGTGTGCTTCATAAGGTTTTCAAGAAGTCAGGCTTTTATCTCCCAACCCCCGTCCTAAAGTCAGTTAATTTTATAGCAGGGTCACTTGTGTGTGGTTTTACCGGAGGATATTTTAGAATAAAAGCGTAATGACTATTCCCATGCACCCTCAGCCATCAGAATGGTTTATACTAGTGGTCGCCAACCCATCAATCGCGGTCGACAAGCCGATCATGAGGGGTTTTCAAAATCAAAGAAATAAAACCCATAAATGTTTGAATGTTTTTATTTATTTATTATTATTCATTTTAATTTCAAATGTGCCCTGTGTGTAGTGATGGGGTTCAAGGGGCAGGGAAGGGGTATATCTGGCCAATCAAACACAGTTCCTAAGAGGTTAATGACTGACAAATTATATCCCTGACTCCTGCTTTAACTAGCTCAGGCACTTGTTGTTATGCTCACGAGCTTTCAAGCTACCAATATGCAATGGCAGAAGCACAACGGAAAAAGCAAAAAACATATAATTTTGTACCTAGAATGGGAACACAATTTTCTATGCAACAGAGTAAAGGATAAAACGATTTGGGCTGTAGCGCACGCAAAAAGGGGTAACATGGATTGGTACCACAACACCATCTACCGCATGTTCAAATAAACCTAAAGAGCACGCTTCGTTCAAAGAAAGTTGACAAACTCAAGTCTGTATTGAAAGAAAGTGCAGTCGCTTTTTGCCAAACCGACAGCTAAAAGTGAGGCTGCACCAGAGGCGTCCTTCCGTGTCAGCCATCTCTTGGCTGAACATAAGAAACCGTTCGCTGATGGAGAGCTATACAAGGAGGCAATGGCCGTTGCCGCTGAGACGTTAAAGAATTAAAAAAAGAAAAAAGGACATTAAAAATGCTATTGGAAGTGTGCCACTTGGCCCAGCCACTGTGACAAGAAGTGTAGAGTCGTTATCGGAGGACATGAATCAACAAGTGTTCATTGATTTATCACTTGTGAGGGTTCTTCCCTGCAATTTGACGAATCCCAGGATCTGACACTGCACAGCTGTCGGTGTTTGTTCGCATGGCTTTTGAAGATTCTATAAAGACTATAAAGGAGGCTCTTCTCACCCTTCTACCATTAAAAGGGAGTACAAGAGGTGAAGACATTTACAATGAGCTTAAACGTTATGTGCGTGAAAACAGCATTCCCATTCATAAGCTGGTCGCGATCACTACAGACGGGGCAGCGGCAATGCGTGGGGTGCATTCGGCTTTGTTGCACTGTGCTAAAGTAGTGGACTTGTCTCATGTAATGACATTTGTCATTATGATTGTTGATTTGATTCGCACAAAAGGACTTCAGCTTGTTTGAATCTTTATTAGATGCTGCATACGGTGACTTGGCTCTCTGCGGGAAAGTACTGCAACGATTTGTTGACTTGCTGCCCGAGATCAAATCATTTCTGGAGTCACAAAATGAGTAGCATGGGAACTGTCTGATGAGCACGGCTAATAGGTGTCCTAATGGACATAACAGCATAACTGAACGAGCTCAACTATGAGTTTCAGGGAAAAGACAAAGACGTGGCACGCGTAATCTGCGCTTTCAATGCCTTTGAGGCCAAGGTGGGTTTTTGTGGGCCTCTCAGCTGAGGAATGCGAGGAAGGCGCTTCCCAAACCTAGAGAAAATGGTGCAAAACATCGGAAAAAAACTTTTCTCACACATGGATTCTGTGTCCACCTGAAGAAACCGGCACCCGAATTCAACGGGCGTTTTCAGAAGTTAAATGACATAGGGGAGGTTGCTGCACTTATCTCAAACCCTTTCCTCCCCATTGAGATGAGGAGGTGTCTGCCAAATCCCAACAAGTACTTGCTTTACCTATCGGAGTTGACATGGGATAATTGATATGCAAAATGGCATCGAGTTGAAAGCCAGATCAAGAGACAGTGACTTTTGGAGTCTTGTAAATGCTGAAAAGTTTCCCCTCCTTTCATCCTGCACATTTAAGGTACAGGCCTACTTTCGATCAACATTTCTCTGTGAGATGGCCTTTTCACAGATGAAAATAATCAAGTCAAAGAACTGGTCTTGTCTAACTGATAGACATCTCACAGACTTGCTGCGTCAAACTATGAGCCACACTACAGAGGACTTGCTGATAGTGTGCAATCACAGCCATCACATTGAATGGGTGTGTGTGTGTGTGTGTGTGTATGTGTGTGTGTGTGTGGGGGGGGGGGGGGGGGGGGGGGGATCTCTACCACAGCCATCAGAGTGAGTGAGTATTGCCAGTTTGAAATATTATCTGTTGTAGGCTATATTGTTTAAAAAAGGATATGATCTGTGTTGTATGTTGTTTAAAAGGAAACAGGAAACATAACTGTACATGATTGGCTGAGGCCTTGAGGTTATTAAGAATGGTGAATGAGTGATATGCCTGTGGGAATATTGAAAAGTCTAATGACTGTTGTAAAATGTTGACTGTGAATAATTGACTTGTGAAATAAAGAAAGTGGAACTACATTGTGTGCTTGTGTTTTTCTCATTTGTTGCCAGTGGTAGCTCTTGGTTTACATTTGGACTTGTGGAATGTGAATTTGGGCTTGAAAAGTGACCGCTGGTTTATACTGTACAGCGCAACAGAAAGCAGGGTCACTTGTGTGTGGTTTAACCGGAGAGTATTTCAGAATAAAAGCGTAATGACTATTCCCATGCACCCTCAGCCATCAGAATGGTTTATACTCACTACAGCGCAACGGACAAAAACATAACCACACCAACCATCTTCTGCTTACAGCAAATGCTTGAGTATAGATATTTTTTACTGCGTGACAAATATCCACTGCTTACAATTAAATGATGACAGTCATACTCTAATAAAATAATTAATGTTTCTGTTTGTTGTTCTGCATTTCATTAAACAATAAATGTCAACCCTCAACATTTAACATTTTCAAGGATTCTCAAGATTATTTACTGTCGACGCAATGTGAACTCATACGATTAGACAATGCAACTCATAATCCCATACTCCCTTGGGATGTGGAGGGAAGAGATAAAACTCATCTCTGCAGGAGGTCTTGTATTTAAAAAAAAAAATAGACGCACTTTGACAGAAATCCTGAACCCAATTATGCATTCATCAAGTCATACAAAATTATTCCCAGCTGTTCAGCGGCGCGATAACTTTAGCCTGGGGGCAACAACTTATCACTGTAATTAAGCCTCCGCTGGTTGGACTTGCACTTCACTCCGACAGTACACAGCCGGTGAGTGAGACGATCCCCAGACAGACAATGGGGCTCTTGCCTTTTAAGTTGCACTGAGACGAGCACATCTATGGCACCATCTATGGCATATGCAATATCAATGAGAAACTACCGCCCTATTGGATTTGGGAAGCTTGAAGCGATGTCACCTTTAATCACCGCCATTCAACTCGTTTCGTTTTTAAAAGGTTGTCTCGTCTCTCGCTTCCTTATGTCTCCATTTCCTACGGAACAGACATTAAGAAAACCGGCCTTTAGAAGAACAACTTTACCCTTTGACTCTCAGATATAATACAATATAACAAATGCTAACTGCCATATATGAGTTTCCCAATAATAGTCAACCTGTTTTTTAAGCTATTTCCCCGATGGGCACACTCCAAAAGATCTCCATTGCAATTTGGACAACATATACAAACATATTTTTTGATTTAGATTTTGCTCAAGAGTAGCTAATTAAAATAAATGTAATTAACATCATAGGGTTTGGAAGACCATTGATATATTTAACTCCAATAGGAACAGAAGATATTATATATATAGTTTACATTTTTACTCAAATAATGAGAATAACGTGAACTAAAAGTTTCAAGAATTGCTTTGGAAATGGCAATGTTGCTCATAGTTGCAACCACAATGGAAGAGATAGTTTATTAAGCAACCGAGAGCCAAATCTATTGTGCTCAACACATAAGCCACCATTGACCACAATTTAAATAAGAGGCGGGAACAATCACCTGAAAGGTTCTTTGACACTATAACCGTTTGAAAGGTGCTCTAACCGCCTGTTGATGTACATTGTGACAATGGTAGATGGTCCTTTTTTTAAGAGTTTGTTTTGCTTCATACTAAAGAAATGCTTCATTGCACCTGTGCTCTCCAACCCATGGGCATGGGAAATGGTACGACTAAAACGGTGACAGAGGAGGACAAACTGCCACAACAGACAAACACAGAAAGATAGAGAGAGAGAGAGAGAGAGAGAGAGAGAGAGAGAGAGAGAGAGGAAAATGGACAGGGAAGGGAAGGGGTAGGAGTAGGAGAAGGAGGAGGAGGAGAAGGAGTAGGAGGAGGAGGAGGAGGAGGAGGTAGATGATAGAGAGCGAGTGAGTGAGAGACAGAGGGAGAGTGCGGGTGACAGCGGCTCGGATTGGTTGTTGACTGCTACGATACGATGCACATTCCATCACACCGCGGTGAACCTTCGTGGCAGCAGAGAGTGCTAATGCTCACATCATGACAGTATTCATTCAGCAGAATGGCCTGTCACTCAGTTCCCCGCACCCCGCACCCCGCCCCCCCCCCGGCCCCATCCCCGTCCCCCCGGATAGCAAGGGATGAGCGCTCACTCTGCAGCGACAAGAGACTATCGTCTATATAGACTATAAACTCTTGCCCGCTGGCCTTCATTTCAACCACACGCTCCATATGCACACACACACACGACGCGCATGCACACGCACACGTTCTCCACCTTGACTCCCATTCAGCGTGTGCTACACGGTTCCTCGAGCTGATAGGAAATCATTAGACAGATTTACGCGGGGAAAGTGTTTAGTGTTTTCCCGTCATATTTCAACCGATCTTTTTTTTTTGTGACCTTTTTTTTTTTTTTTTTGGAGCGGGACGAGTGATGAGATGATATGTGTTGTTGTTGTTGTGAGGGGGGACGAAAAAAAGAAAAAAAAGCATGGCGGCGGAGGTAGAGAGGAGAGTGGCTCAAAGGCCGTTATTGATCAGATCTGGGACCTATCGACGGGCCCTTTCCTTTAGAAGATGAAGGAGCCACCTTGTGAGCGTGGACTGTACCTCCAGAGGGGAGGAAGAGAGGGGGGGAGAGAGAGAGAGAGAGAGAGAATATTCAGCATGCAGCGCCGGGGCTTGCCTTATTCTCTGTCATTCGAGGCAGGCTTGGAGAAGGAGGGGAAAAAAAGGTTGTGTTCATGACAGTGGATGGCCAACGTAATGGCCGGTGACTGCCATCATTGCTCATAGTAATGATGGTTTCACCAAGGGATAGTGTGTACCTTGTAACCCCCTGACCCCTCCCCCATCTCCTCCTCTCTACCTCCACCCGCCAACATCCCACCACTAGCACCAGTCTCTCTCTATCTCTCTCTCTCTCTCGCTCCTCCCTCCGTGTTTCTCAGTGCATTTTCCCCCCTTGCGCCGCTCCACCCGCAGAGCTATGTGGTAAGTACAGCGGCTGACATGGTGCTTTTCCCCGTCTCTTCCTGCAGCTGGGTCAGCTGGAGGCGCCTGCGTGGGATAGCGATATATTCAGATCCTGACCTTTTACAATGCTGACATTCATGAAAATGGCGGAAATAAATCACCTCACATTCCATCCCTCCCCTTGTCATGGTGTCAAAAAGATACGTCTTTTCTGGGGCGCTAAACTGAATGCGACGTGTGTGCGTTTGTGTGCGTGTGCATGTGCGTGTGCGTGTGTGTGTGTGTGTGTGTGTGTGTGTGTGTGTGCGTGTGGAAGGACGGCACTCTCTTCACTCTGTGGTCAAAGTTACCAGTGCTAATTAAACTGCAATGAAAGGTCCACACAAAAGGAGAGTGAGGAGGATCCCGTACTACTTTGTGATGCAGGTCCTCATGTCTGCAGCTATGAAATAATGTATGTGGAAGGTGTAGAACTTATCGTTTAAATTACCAATTCTGCAGCAAACCGCCAACCCCCCATCCCCATCCCCACCACCACCACTACCACCCCCCCCTCCCCCCCCATACACACACACACACACCCCATATCACACCCGAGGCCCAAGGCATAATCTAAGGAGAAACACATATATAATACTCTAGGTTACCGACGGCCCTCGTTTCTTTTCCTCCGTAATTACTTCTTTTATAGATTCCAACTGCTAATTCTCATCGCCCGGCACAGACACATGCCCATTGAAAGAGAAAAAAACAACCATTATCTATCAATGACGATGGTATCAATGCGATTTAATTTAGCTGCCATTTCCAGCAGGACACCGCATTAAAATGTTTTCCATTAGCACATTATTACGGGGATCTCAGTCTGACAGTTTCAGTCAGATAATATCTCCACTCGGAGAAGGAGAGAAGTACTTCAAAGCTTTAAAAAAACACTTGCGGCTATCGTGACGCTCAATGGCTGAACAGGACCTGTTACCGCACGTCCTCCGACATAAAGAGTCATCGCATGTGAATAAACATGGACGCCGTCGGCGACAACAGTGCTCTGCCGCAGCCACCAGCAACTGCTGTGACCACGCGGCAGCCGTGCGCGTGTGTGCCCACCGATTCAAAACTCGAGGAGAAAATCAAACGGCGCGGCCTCTCTAGCGATTCTGCACAAGGAAAAGATTGATTCACCCCGGACGAGATCAATCAAGACAGAGAATTCCACCCCCCCCCTAAAAAACTAAATATATAGAATAGACGCCCGGGCCCTCCCTCGGTCCCCTGTTGGGGTGGTGCTTTACCAGCCACTTTGCTCTTATCAGCTCCGACCATTTATCTGTTTTTTTGTGTATCTGCGAGACTCGCAAGATGGCAGCTAAAATACTTCTGAGTACGCTGCCTATTCAGAAGAGATAAGGGCCATTTCATATTACATTACAATAATTCTGAAGACATGTTATCAGGATATGAGATATGATCCCCCTTCCCCTTGCCCCCGCCGCCACCACCTCCGCCCCCCACCCCTTCAGGGGAAATATATCCGGAGGGTTGCGTTCCAGGGCTGACAAGATGAGTTATGCACTTGTATACTGTATGCTGACAGCTAACAAATTCCTCCCCGTTCCCCCTTTTTTTTTCAGTTCCAGGGGATATCGTGGGGGTTTATTGACGAGCGCCCCACTTGGCATTTCGATGGGGATTTCAAGCGCCTTGTCGCTCCAAGAGCGTCCCTGGCTTTTGTAGGGCCTGCCTGCCACCATCACCCGTCCGCAGCATCGTGACCAGCAGACCTCTGGACGACAGGGACCCTGGCCCTTGTCGTCTCTGTGCGCTATACACAACAATGTCGCCAAAAAGACTTGTTTTTTCATGATATGGTCCACGCCACGTCCATACTTCTATGGTCCACCCCCCCCCCCCCCCCCCCCCCCCCCCCCCCCCCCCCGTGTAGATTACCAATGAAAAGGGTCAGAACCTGCATGGATCAGTCACTACAATCGGTGGTTAAGATCTATGGCTATGTTGTGACCCGCCAATGGCACCTGGCCATTGATTTTGAGGTTTACAATTGGCCCATATTTCTTCTGATCGCCTTTTGAGCTCATTTATGAATCATGTTTTCTCATCATTTTTGTTTATTTTCATTAACTATGGATGTCATAAAAATGGCATCTGTATAAACGTATGAGTGCTGTAAAAATATACCATCTTTGAGAATTAAAGTCATAAGTCACAACAAGAGAGCATTACACCAACGGTCCCTTTGAATAATAAAGTCAGCAGTGGCTTTTTTATATTTAGCCTTTCTATGTGATTTAGTACAACAATCCACCTCCGTTTATCCACCATAAAGCGTTTGGCCACGCCATACACAATGCACAATAAAGGACTCGCCCAAGCTAGCTCTTCCAATCCAACCCATTTTTACTTAACCTGAAGTAAAGCATGAGGAGCATACCTTGCTAATGACGCTTGTCACACCGATGCACACCACATTAAGCGTTCCCTGAGCATGACTACCTCCTTCATTATGCAAACCAAAATCCTCTGCTTTTTGATTTTTTCGTTTTGGATCTCTTATCAGTTCAAGAGCAAACATTTATCACTTTAATGGCACTAGAGTGTGTGTGTTTGCCATTGCGTTTTGGTAACAACACGGGCTAATGGGATAGACGAGTGCATCCTGCGAAGCGGCCGGGCGCTAGTCAACAATGACCTTCCACAGGGGTTACTGCCAACGGTAAAAGTTGGATCGAATTTGTCTCGTAAATTACAGTAACCAACCTTTGATTCTTTCGGCTGAAAATGGAAACAGCGAGTGCATTTACATCTCAACCTGTTCAATAAACGGATGAAATAAAGATGTCCTGTTATTGTAAGAGAGAAGGAATAGATGCATATGGAAACAGCATGAGTCAGACTCCAACGACTGCACCACTGTCTCCTCCTGTGTCAATCAGTGACTCCTGTCTTCTCCGTCAGGTTTTTACTGTTCTTTCGAGCCTTGACTAGCTCCTATACTAGCTGATTTAGCAACAGGTTTTCTGTTTCTTTCCTATCCTCTATCCTCCTCTTCTGTCATTTTCCTGGATGACAGAATAACTAGGTCTTGAACTAGCTCTTTGACTTCCAAAGCTATACTGTAAACCCTTTTTGGAGCACACTGGTGTCTTTTTTTTTTTCCGTTCACAAACGATTTTTTAAGTGGCTTAGCAGAAATTCGGGCAGGTCTGTTGGGAATCAGTCTTTTCGTGTTTGTTTCCAGAGAAGGATGTTATACACGGATTGTTTCCAGTTAACAAAAGCCTGCTTGACTGCACAATGGATCGTCATTAGATTAAAGCTGCACTGTAAGAGCTTTTCGTCTGCGTTAAAGCAGGTTTATCTCCCAGGGCGACATGGCCAAAATGGGACACCACTGTGAAACATTCTTTGCAGTAACAGGGGGGGGGGGGCATACAGTAGAACCAATCCTTCAGAAACACAGCATCTGTTTCCATCAAAGACATATTTTTCACAGACGTATCTGAATGTGTTATAACCATTGATCAACACAGATGGAGAAGGATCTGTGTGTGTGTGTGTGTGTGTGTGTGTGTGTGTGTGTGTGTGTGTGTGTGTGTGTGTCTGTGTGTCTGTGTGTTAGAATGAATGAAAATGAACACAGTCTGAAAGGGGAAATAGTGATAGAGACAGAGATGGATGAAAATATCAGGAGTAAGAGACACAGGGAGAGTGACTCAGAAAGAGAGAGAGAGGGAGAGAGAGAGAGAGAGAGAGAGAGAGAGAGGGAGAGAGAGAGAAGACAAGACAGTACAGAGGAGCGCCCCAGCGCTGTTTCTTTTCACTTGAACTCATGTCAGGGACCCTCTGCTGCCATCAGCCTGATGAAGTGTAGCTAGTGCCACGAGCCAGTTGGCATGGCGAATCACTTCATGGATCATAACACACACACACACGTACATTCACACACACACACACACACACACAAAAACCTTAGTCTTGAGTCTTCCCGAGAACCGAGACTTCAAGTGATGCTTCGCTGGACTCGACCACAACCCCTGGAGTCAACACACCACCAGTCAGTACATTACATTACTTCAATATTACGGGGCCTGACACCTGACATGTGTCTTGGACATACGTTTCACAGCATCCATAATTGATCCATAGTGCGCATGTGTGTGTGTGTGTGTGTGTGCATGTGCGCTTGGGTATGTGCGAGTGTGTGTGTGTATGTGCGAGTGTGTGTGTGTGCATGAATGCCGTTCGCTGCACGGCATCAATCCAGGACATGCTTTATGTTTTTTTGGATTATAATGTAAAAGCTGGGTGTGGGCCGTGGGGGTGTTTAAGTTTTGCAACATGAGTGTTATTTTATGTTTGGTGTTAGCAGAATAAGGGCCATTGAGCTGTGGCGGGTCCTAACCTAATAATATGGTAATGTGGAACACTTTAGGTGAAAACCAATAGGGCTCTCATCCCAGGTCTCCCTAATGTAATCCCATTATGACCCATTACCTTAGAGGGTGAGAGGAAAGCAGGAAAGCATGTATTTTCTTTGAGTAGACAGGGAGGGGGGAGTTCTGGGTATCTTGCCATTGGGGAAATATGGCAATATTATTGGGTGTGGTACAAATCATTCCCAGCATGTCCTACGGTGGACATTGGTTATTTGTCCCAGCCGTTATATTGGGATTTCAGCGTCTTATCTAAAGACAACAGTGGCAGGGATTTAACTAAATAAAAGATAGAAACCATCATTTTTTCATGCTTACACATATATTATTTGCACTCACACGATGCACTTTTCTTTTCTTGATTTTTCACAATGAATATTTTACACGTGTATGTCCTTACAGCCTTAAAACACCCTTGGCCCTGAACTGAACCACATACACACTATTAGTGCATGGCATTAGTTTTACCGCACGATTGATGTCCATTTAAACTAAAGCCACACACTCACACACACACACACACACACACACACACACACACACAGGTAGAAACAAATAATCGCTCAGCACCTGCATACTAATGTGGAGGACCACCTGTGGGGAAGATTTTTCACCCTTTTCATGATGTTTCACATGCTGCATAAACTGCACATTAACAGACCACGGTTAATGAATCACCGGCGTAGGGTCATATCACTCACAGAAAGTCGGTAAAATCGGGGGGGGGGAGAAAATAGAGAGGGCAACGTCACAAGTCTCAACAATAATAAACCTCAAAGAGGTGCCGTTAAAGAAAAAACAGCAGTGCACTCTAAAACCAACACACACACCCCTACGAATGCACATTATTTCACTCCCCCCCTTCTAATGTCACTGAGAGCGACCGGGAGGATGTTGAAGCATCTGCCTCCTACCTTCGGTGAGCCCCATGTGGATGCTCCAGTAGCTCTGGAGACACTGAAGCTCCTTCTTCATGCCCCTCTTGCAGCGACACTCGTACAGCGGGCTGAGCAGCAGCACCTCCAGCGCCGCACGGCACTCCCGGTTGGTGTCCAGCATGGAGTCCTTCTCCTTGCCCACCAGGCACTGGCGCATCACCCTGTACCGGGAGCTGCAGTGGGGGTTCTGGTTGCACATGTCCGTGGCCTTGACACAGTCCACCCACTTGGCCTGGCCCTCCTCGGGCTGAGGGGACACGGTGCTCAGCAGGACCCCGGGGTCGTCGCCCGCCAGCGCCAGGCCGGACGAGCCGGAGGACGAGCCCCCCCAGGAGGTCACGGCCCGATCTGGGGGTCAGGGGCAAGAGGGTAAAAGAGAGAGAGAGAGGGGCCGTGAGAGGAAATATTAGGGCATTCTGTGAATTAAATATATAGGGGACAGGGAAAAGGTGGATACTGTGTATGTGCGTGCGTTCATGCGTGCGTTACACTCTTTTTTGGTATGGGAGAGAACTGGCTCGGGTTTTGCTTACACTGCAGTATGACTACCTACCAATTAACTGACAGCACTCAAACTCATTAAAAGTAATACACAACATAAACCTACCTGCCAAGGGTAGGACTTCCAGGTTTAGAAAGGGAGGTTTTTAGAACAGTAATAATCCTGTGTAATTTGCGTCAACCATCAGGATTTTCTTATCAAGACAACCCAGAAATAAAAACCAGTTGGCTTTGTGCACGGGGTATTACACAAAACTTGGCTGACTTTCCACCTTTTACCGGTTCACCAGCAATCTGTCAGCTAAGCCAGCTAATTATTAGGTGCACTCCTATTATCTATCACTTTTTATTTGTATTATTATTATTCCCAAAATGTCCTACTCAATTCCTGCTTCATACTTTATAATAGAACAGTAATTTAAACTTTCTATACTACCTTACCCTCCAGACTTTTATGGAATGATTCAAAATGTACTATTTACTTTCTAAATTGTTACTTTTAAACCAAGAACATCCTAGCAAACACCTAGAACACCCTAGCAATCAACTAGAACACCCTAGCAACCACCTAGATAACCATAGCAACCACCTAGAACACCATAGAAACCACCTAGAACATCCTAGCAACCACCCAGAACACCATAGCAATTAACTAGAACACCCTAGCAACCATGTAGATAACCATAGCAACCACCTAGAACACCATAGAAACCACCTTGAACAACCTAGCAACCACCTAGACCAACATATTAACCACCTAGAACACCATAGCAACCACCAAGAATACGGTAGCAGCCACCCAGAACACCCTAGCAACCACCTAGAACACCCTAATAAGCACCCAGTATACCCTAGCAACCATACAGAACACCCTGGCAATCACCTAGAATACACTAGCAACCACCTATAAGACCCTAGCAACCATAAAGAACATCTTAGCAACCACCCAGAACACCCTAGCAACCACCCAGAACACCAAAGCAAACAAACAAGAACACCCTAGCAACCACGCACAACACTAGCAACTGTGCAGAAGAACACCATAGCAACCATCCAAAACATACCCACCCCACCCCACTCCACGCGAGATGAACCGCCCTGGAAGGTGATGGCGAAGCCCGCCACTCTGCTAACAGAACCGCCATCCAAACCTAGCTTAGCTGTGAAGCGCTTTGCTGGAAGTGTAGATCAGTCATGACAGCACCAGTGTGAAATATAACTGTGTTCTGTCTGCATATATTATATACAATATATTAAGTATACCAAATATATTAAATGTCCAAACGAATATGTCTCTCAAATTGTACAATATGGCCTAACACTAAACACTAACCCTACAGCCGTTGTGTCTGGGGCATAAAACTTGGTAGGCCTAATCGGCTACATCGCGTGGCTGATAGTTGTGAAGGTAACTGACATGTGATAAATACATAGATAGGCCTATTTATCTATGTAGATGTATATGTATCTACCGGATGCAAGACAGCAGCTTGAGACTAAACACATGTCAAAACGAGACACGCAAATTTAAGAGCACATGGAGAGAAAATTAATAAATATTTCAGCACACCACTCTCGCAAACAAAATAAAATAAAATAAAATAAAAATAAATTGTTATAAAAAATAAGCAAACCACAGCACGGTCACGGTCCGACGCGGAAATGGGCGGAGCTGAGTGGGCGTGTCCTCGTGGGGTCGGTCCACTCCATAGACCGTATATAAGACTTTATATCTAGATATATCTAGATTGTATATCTAAATATATCTAGTATCTAGACTGTATATCTTTATATGACGGCGGTCCAAAACAGCCAAGAAGCAGCAACTTATAGGCCTCAGCACCCTAGCGGCCACCCTCAAACTACATGACTGCACCACGTCACTCCACTCACTGTACATCCCCAAATGTACTGCAAACTTTATTTCAGAAAGCAATTTTTCTGAAATTGCGCTTTTTCTGGGCGTTACTGTCGTTATGAGAGTGCATTACATCATGCTTGTAAATTTCGAGAGAAAAAAAAGGTCTCAAGGCCTTTCAAATATATAAGGCCTACGACAGCAATGGACACAACCTTGTGATTGAATCACTGGTAGGCCTATTACAACCTATGTTTTTAGGTTTTTATAAAAACATAGGCCTATATTTTTAAATCTTTGTTCAAAAGATGAGTCAACAGGTGAAGACCCACCGCGCATGGAGACGGCACGGTTAAAAAAAAATATTAGTGGTACCTGGTCTACCTCCACACTTCACAACGAAGTGACAAGAGAGACATCTTGTGGCTGCCTTGAACTTTGCGTGCGATAAGCTGCACGGAATAGTCACGGAGGAGGAAATAAGTCATGGCACACATGCATGCATGCAAGCATGCGTGCATGC
>JAOPHQ010006310.1:22500-50000 GCA_030340625.1 Merluccius polli | reverse complement strand
CTATAATATAATATTTGACAATAGAAAACCCCAAACACATCAGGTCAGAATGTGCATGCAGTATTTTTCCTGAATCTGAGGGTGTAATTACAATGTACCCAGCAATGAAGATAAAAGTAAAAACAATGTCAGGCAACAACAAGCCCTCCCACTTATTTAGCTTGCTGTGTGCAGATTGTAAAAGGATATAGCATAACAAGTATATCTTTTAGCTCTTTAGAGTCTTTTTCATTTGGTTGTTATATATATATGAAACAATCTCGACAGGACCTTCAGTTGCACTTCTGTCCTTGTTATGAACGTGTTCTTGTTTCTGTTGTGTTCATTAACATTTGCAGCAACAATTTATTCTCCTTTTTTGCACAATCTTCAAGCTCCGGCTTTCCTCGTTCATTTGCACAACGACTGGGTTTTGGGTTGTTTATAGCTGAGAAATGTCCTCTGTGAGACTCTCCGGGGACGGTGGACTACCTCCATCCATTTGTTTCCCAGACATTGACCATTTTCTATCACATTACCTTGTGAGAAATTCAATTTCCTCTGATGCCTTTTTGCATGTCTTAAGTGCTGTGTGGCTCATTGGGGGTATAGTCTTTCCATTCTCTAGATGCTGTAAAACACTTAGTTTTAAATGATTACAAAAATATACATACAACAAAATGTCATTGCAGTACTTACGATCAGCTTTATTCGTATTTGCTTTTCGTTTTTTTATGGCGATGCACAAATATGCTCACAGCCGACATGAACAGCGAGTGTGACGAGGCGACCGATGTCCCGTTGTTTATCTTGTATAATACGTGCATAAATGTTTAAGTGGTGGCGGTGTGATTTTTTTTTTTCTTTGGGGGGGGGGGGGGGGGGGGGGGATTTCTCTTACTGTTTGCTGTGACTCTTCGCACGGTGACTCTCACTGTACTTCCGTCACACAGGTTAGCACACACAAACACATTTCACTTCCTGTCTGTCTGGAACAAACATAACAACTGTCTGGCACAAACATAACTGTCTAGTCTTACAGGGTAATGCGCTCGGCAGGTGGTGTCTCTCTCTCTCTCTCTCTCTCTCTCTCTCTCTCTCTCTCTCGCCGCTCTCTACTGCTCTTTACTAGAAAGCACTTTACTTTACTCGAGACTATGGAGTCAGAATAGTGTCATCATTCAAACCTGAAAAAAAAGGTTTCAAAGGCTTGTAAGTCTGTGTTTGAAATCTCAACACCTTGTAAAAAAGGTTTTGCACCACTGAAAAAAGAGATTAGGCCTATAGCCTGAAAAAAAAAAGTCAAACATCTGCAAACATGATTTTGTGTTCTATTTTATCTTCTTCATCATTTTCACCAACACATTTTCAAAGCTAAAATGTTTTCACAAACACATTTTCAAAGTTTAAAAATGTTCACCAGCGCATTTGCAGAGTTTCAAATCTGACACTGTTCTAACAGTGTATTACTTTGTTTCCCGGTTTCGAAACCTTGTAAATGGGATTCTGCAAACAGCTGTTCAAACATTGAGAAATACGTTTTGAAAGGTTGAATATTTATTTTTAAAAACTTGTAAAGGTGTAAATTTACACCATTGCAATGTATTTTTTCAGAACTTAATTTTCAGCACTGACTTTTCAGAGATTTGACCACACGGGCGCAAGCTTGCGAGTCACGTGATTATTGACACTGTTCTGACGCCGTTCGTTTTGAAACTCCTTTAGCTCAAAGCTCTGAAAACGTGGTTCTGAAAAAAAGGAAAAAAAAACCTTCCTGGGGGCGGGACCATCTTGCTCTAAACCTATTGGTTGCTCTCTGCTGAGGCACAGTCCAATCACATGCGCCGTTGACCGGGCTGTGCGGGATTGACAGTGCTCTGCCGATGACTAACAAGCGACTTGCGTGGTTGATTTTGTTGTCTATTTTCTGGAACCATGGCTGGTAGACAGGCGAGCAATTTTATTCTGTATTGTTTGCGTTCTAACCACCCGCGAGCCTCCTGCGGCTCGCCAAGCTGTAATTTGCAACACGTTCTCATCGCAACTCGTAATATACCGACGGTTTGTCACGCCCCTAGACGTGATACTGACGCAAAATGTACCCTCCCGCGTCTGTGTGAAACGATCTGTGTGAAACAATCTCATGAACCCGTTCGCGGTGGTAAGAGACGAGCAGAGTCTACAGCGTCCGCTCGCAGAGCAGAGTCTACAGCGTCCGCAGTCTACTGTGAAACAATTCACTCCATAAAGGGTTATGTTTAGGGTTATGGTTAGCGTAATCTATCACCGTGACCGGGGTATTATTGGAGTGAATGGACTCTGTAGACTCTGCTGGTCTCTTACCACCGCGAACGGGTTTATGAGAACCCCCAGATCGTTTCACGATCTGGTAGAGTCTTTGCCAGCTTCAAAGCAATGAATAACCTACATCAGCGGGTGCTGTGTATGGATCACAAGTTCCGAGTATGTTTATCTTCTCTTCATATCTAATTTTAACATTTTGTGACAAATGGTCTAAATAGTTGATTTATTTAAGTATCGGAAATCTGCAAGGCTGCAATTCCCCTGGTTGGCCGTTGTTCGTCGCCATTTTGCCAGCGTTTGTTGCCCTCCAGGTATCCATGGTAGTCACGTGACCGCAAAGTATGACTATTATTTATGCCATGCGAGCCACAAATTAGTCTACAGCGTCCATTCACTCCAATAATAACCCGGTCACGGTGATAGATTACGCTAACCATAACCCTAACCATAATCCTTTATGGAGTGAATTGTTTCACAGTAGACTGCGGACGCTGTAGACTCTGTTCTGCGAGCGGACGCTGTAGACTCTGCTCGTCTCTTACCACCGCGAACGGGTTTATGAGATTGTTTCACACAGATCGTTTCACACAGACGCGGGAGGGTACATTTTGCGTCAGTATCACGTCTAGGGGCGTGACAAACCGTCGGTATATTACGAGTTGGGATGAGAACGTGTTGCAAATTACAGCTTGGCGAGCCGCAGGAGGCTCGCGGGTGGTTAGAACGCAAACAATACAGAATAAAATTGCTCGCCTGTCTACCAGCCATGGTTCCAGAAAATAGACAACAAAATCAACCACGCAAGTCGCTTGTTATTCTTGTCATCGGCAGAGCACTGTCAATCCCGCACAGCCCGGTCAACGGCGCATGTGATTGGACTGTGCCTCAGCAGAGAGCAACCAATAGGTTTAGAGCAAGATGGTCCCGCCCCCAGGAAGGTTTTTTTTCCCTTTTTTTCAGAACCACGTTTTCAGAGCTTTGAGCTAAAGGAGTTTCAAAACGAACGGCGTCAGAACAGTGTCAATAATCACGTGACTCGCAAGCTTGCGCCCGTGTGGTCAAATCTCTGAAAAGTCAGTGCTGAAAATTAAGTTCTGAAAAAATACATTGCAATGGTGTAAATTTACACCTTTACAAGTTTTTAAAAATAAATATTCAACCTTTCAAAACGTATTTCTCAATGTTTGAACAGCTGTTTGCAGAATCCCATTTACAAGGTTTCGAAACCGGGAAACAAAGTAATACACTGTTAGAACAGTGTCAGATTTGAAACTCTGCAAATGCGCTGGTGAACATTTTTAAACTTTGAAAATGTGTTTGTGAAAACATTTTAGCTTTGAAAATGTGTTGGTTAAAATGATGAAGAAGATAAAATAGAACACAAAATCATGTTTGCAGATGTTTGACTTTTTTTTTTCAGGCTATAATCTCTTTTTTCAGTGGTGCAAAACCTTTTTTACAAGGTGTTGAGTTTTCAAACACAGACTTACAAGCCTTTGAAACCTTTTTTTTCAGGTTTGAATGATGACACTATTCTGACTCCATAAGACTACAACCCGCTGTGATGTTTTTACTGCTCTTGTGCTGTCTATTGCTGTCTATTGACTGTTGTTTTACATTTTGTATTGTTCATGCCCGCGAAAACAATTGCCCTCTGGGATCATAATACAGTTGAACTTGAACTCAAACTTGAACTCTCTGATAAACACTGACTAAAAGAGATCGTCGGGTCACAGCACGATCTACCTAATTACCCACATCAGTTACTTGTCTTCAGTCGCAGTCTGGCGGCGTCGTCGTCTCCGCAGCGCCGTCTAGCTCCCGTCTTTAAACACGCCGTGCGTCCCGTAAGGGATGTTGACGGGCACCTCGGCGCGTCCCAGCTCTGTGAAGGTCTTGGCGTCCAGGACAAGCAGGAACGTGCTCTTGTCCTACGAGGAGAAAACACGAGGAATGAGAGATGACATCACACGCCGAACGTTTTCGCCCTCCTTCCCTAAAGATAATTACAGGGAGCCGAATCCCCCGGGCGTCTCATGATGTACTATGTCACACCGCAGCGCAGATAATAGTTTGTGGATTTCCCACCTACATCGTCTTTTATTTATGTCTCTGACACCTTGCTTCCTTACAAAACAAAGTGTGAACAGTAATCAGTTGTAAACACGCAAGCCATTATTATTCCATGAGTGTGCAATGACCTCTTCGGGGGTGATGATGACAGACATGACCACCCCATCGTCCTCCTCGGCGGCGTTGGGGGCAGGGACAAACACAGGCTCGGAGGGAAACAGGCCAGGGTGACGCCACACCTACACACACAGGGAACAGAACATCGCAAGTGTGACTTTGTGCCAATCGGAACCGTGTGACACGAATCTGTTATGCAGTCACAGTTTGAGACGTCCGAGGACACGAGTCGATCCAGACGTACAGCGAACAACACACAGAGAGAGTTCATTGCCACAACAGAGACAGACAGACAGACAGACAGACAGATAGATAGATAGATAGATAGATATTTACTATCCCGAAGGGAAATTAAGCCATTTGAGCACACATCATAAAATATAATAGTAATATAATAATAATAATAATAATAATAATAATAATAATAATAATAATAATAATAATACTAATAATACTACTACTAATAATAATAATAATAATAATAATAATAATACAGTAAGTGACAATACAATACAATTTAAATTTTAAAAAAAAAAGTTCATTTAAATATAAGTTAGCTGAACTAAAATGTAAACCAAAAAGCGATGACCGCTTGAAATACCTCATAAAGTGTGTGATGTGCAATTTAAAAAGTAAATTTGAAAAAAAAGCTTCTTCAATGTAAAAAAAAGAAAAAAAAAGAAAGTGTGCACACGGTGAAGACATTGATGAAATAATGAGCCTGCCCAGTGGGCAACGAGGGGCCTTGTGTGAGTCACAGATTGATCCAGACCTTCAGCTCCTTGGTGTGGACGTCCATCTTGAGCAGCGAGTCGCTGAAGACGTGTCCGAACCCACAGGCGTAGAAGTAGCGGTACGGCCGGCCGTTGTACTCTGCATAATTGATTTGTGGGAACTCCAACCCCCCGTACTGCAGGAGTTCTTCATTAAACAGCTCTTCGTAGGTTAAATAAACCTGGGGAATCACAGAACAAAATTAACATTTGACACCGTGTACAGCAACTTTTTTTTCAGTGGATAATAGGATAATAATTATGAAGAGTCGTGCAATTATTCTGAGCCGCTATGCTAATAATAAGTAAACTGATCATATTGGAATAGCCGAGAGCTCAGTCTATTGTTATGCGAGTGCTCCAAGACATCTAATCAATGGATTAATGGGAATTTGTACATGACTGCATTCACCACATACTACTTGTTTTCCCTTGGAATGAGCACTTTGTTAGCCGGGTAGCCATGACAACTAGAACATCACCTTTCTTTTAGCCTGCGTCATTCTGTCAGAGAAAAATGTTTCAAAGTGTGTGTGTGTGTGTGTGTGTGTGTGTGTGGGTGTGTGTGTGTATGCATGCGTGTGTGTGTGTGTGTGTGTGTGTGTGTGTGTGTGTATGTGTGTGTGTGTGTGTGTGTGTGTGTGTGAGTGAGTGAGTGAGTGAGTGAGTGAGAGATAGAGAGGAAGACATAGAGAGAGAGACAGAGACAAGGGGAAAAATGTGTGTGTGTATGTGTGTGTGCATGCGTACATGTATGTGCAAAGTGAGATGGCAGTGAGGTTAGACGTAAGCAATTGTTACATTGCGTGGTGGCGTCTCCATGCAATCTAACCATTTGCAACAAACAAAACCTTCACAAGGTCGTCTTCTGACATTCGCAAGATGTCACAATAATACACCCATACACCCATACACTGTAAGAACAAAAAGCAGCAGCGGCGGCGGCGGCAGTGTAGCGCACTAGTGTCACACTAGTGCTCACCTCTCCGGGTCTCGTCTTCTTGGCTGTGGCCTTACAGTAGGACAGGTTGACAAGGTCCTGATCCTGAGGGGCGGCTTCGTCCACAGTCAGCGGTATGACGTATCTCCTTGGGAGGTTCCTGCACATGGAGTTGTAGAACTGACCAGAGAACCAAAATCATCAATCATGAGCACTGATAACAAAGCATTGCATGAAACTAACGTTGAAACTTGTGTGTTTCATATGCGTATCTGCGTGCGCACAGATACCACAAATCTGCTGTTCTTTCTGTGGACGTATCGTCTCGACCGTCACCTTGTCTATGTCTTCTCCGCTCCGCCGCAGGTTCTCCAGCGTGAAGTCTCCGATGACGGCCCCGTCGTCCCCGCAGCACATGTCCATGACCAGGAACCCTCCGTCCTCGAAGGCGTTGATCTGATGCAGCGTGAACATGGGCTCCCCGCGGTACCTCACTTTACTCTCCTGTTGTTGCCGCCCGGCAACCAGGACAAACCAATCAGCAGTCAGGAAGTGAAGAAGAATACAAAACACAATAAGTCAAATGTCGACTTGGAGTCCGTCCAAATCTCCACACTAGCGAACTGCGTAGTGGGCGAGAGTAGTATGTAGTATGTCCAAAATCATATTTCCACGAAGTATGCAAAAAACAGTATACTAAAAGTAGCCGGATAGCGGAATATGCATTCTTTTGGCTCGCATACTAATGGTACGGCAGAAAGCAGTACCCACTGTAGTGCGTAGTACGTAGTACACACACCGGTTCGGGTGCAGCCAAGGTCGACTTGAAACAATGTTAGGAATTATTTGTAGGAGTATAAGAAAGCGAATGATTACATTTGACAAATGGAGATTGGTGCAATGAGCGAGTTGCTTCTAAAAGACGGGAGTATCGATTTGTAATTATGTTAATGTCCTGGCTATGTGGTTTGCCTTTGGTTTTCTCGCTTTTGTCTCAGACAGAGAAAGATAGAGCAAACACTCGCTGTTATTATCATCATTATAACTTGTTTACACACATTGGTGATCGAAACAAAAGGATAGCATCTGTGAAACGTTTTGAGTGTTACCCAAATGAACAAAATTATGTTCAAACAAAAACCACTACGGTTTCCATGGTTTCCGTGGGAGAGAACGGAGAAACGGACCTTCTATCCATCTTGTATTTATATTTTATTTTTGGACCATTGGGCAGCATCTGTCTGGCTGTAAGCCACTTAACGCTCCCCTGCTGGGACCGGGACCGGGTCTAATCGGGTTGAGGGACGTGTACCTCGCCAGTGTGCCGGTTGACCAGGTGGAAAACGGTGTCGCTCTTGGGATCCCAGGTCATGACCTTGTGGAAGCTCTTGCCCTGAATCTGGTAGAGCATGAACTTGAGCAGGTCCAGCTTGATGGGCTGCTCGATGAAGACGATGTAGTTCTCAGACATGACTGGAGAAAAACAGAGCGGGTGAGGGATTGCCATTACTGGAACACCTGAAGAAATTGCACACAGGCAACACACACGCATTACATCGCATTTACATCGAGGGCATTTAGCGGACGCTTTTGTCCTAAGCGACTTACAATAAGTACATTTGTCAGAAGAAGTGGAACAACAATACATCGCTGTCAGTACCGTAAGGATGTTAATAGAATAAGTTTCCAGCTTATATTTGCTAGGTTAACCCATTCCTCATAAGGAAGGAGACCATACAGAGAGGAAGGAGGCTATACAGAGAGGAAGGAGGCTATACAGAGAGGAAGGATTCCATACAGAGAGGAAGGAGGCTATACAGAGAGGAAGGAGGCCATACAGAGAGGAAGGAGGCCATACAGAGAGGAAGGAGGCTATACAGAGAGGAAGGAGGCTATACAGAGAGGAAGGAGGCTATACAGAGAGAGGAAGGAGGCTATACAGAGAGAGGAAGGAGGCTATAGAGGGAGGAGGCTATACAGAGAGGAAGGAGGCCATACAGAGAGGAAGGAGGCTATACAGAGAGGAAGGAGGCTATACAGAGAGAGGAAGGAGGCTATACAGAGAGGAAGGAGGCTATACAGAGAGGAAGGAGGCTATACAGAGAGAGGAAGGAGGCTATAGAGGAAGGAGGCTATACAGAGCGGAAGGAGGCTATACAGAGAGGAAGGAGTCTATACAGAGAGGAAGGATTCCATACAGAGAGGAAGGAGGCTATACAGAGAGGAAGGAGGCTATACAGAGAGGAAGGAGGCTATACAGAGAGGAAGGAGGCTATACAGAGAGAGGAAGGAGGCTATCGAGGGAGGAGGCTATACAGAGAGGAAGGAGGCTATACAGAGAGGAAGGAGGCTATACAGAGAGGAAGGAGGCTATACAGAGAGAGGAAGGAGGCTATACAGAGAGGAAGGAGGCTATACAGAGAGGAAGGAGGCTATACAAAGTTCAGGTGAACTGGTGAGTCTTGAGTCTCTTGCGGGAAGCTGGTGAGCGACTCTGCAGAGCTCGGTCCACCATAACGGTGCCAAAACAGAGAAGAGTTGTGACTTCGCTGTGCGACATTACACACACACACACACACACACACACACACAAACACACACACACACGCACACACACAAGCATTCATACACACACACACACACACACACAAGCACTCACACACACATACATAGATACACACGCACACAGCCATTTGCATCTGGTACATACACAATGCACGTAAGAACACAAAAAAACAGCACTCAAAGAGACACAAACACAAACACAAGCACCGACATATAACCGCACACACAAAAAGAAAAATGCAAAACAATATTTCAATTCAGAACTGCTGGCAAGGCAGACGTACAATATCTATATTTGGACGCATGATTGGAGGCTTGAATATTGACAACTATACAGCCCCCTGCTATTCTCATACAGCAACACAACGTCCCGATGCCCAATTATGCTTTCTTGGTGCCAGATTGTCTGACAGGGCAATGGTGGTCTGGTTGAAAAGATTACAGAAACATGATAGAATTGATGCAGTACAATCAACTCAGCTCCCCGTTGTCTACACACACACACAGACAAACACACAAACAGACCAAAAACCATCTGATTTGTCTTGGAGACAAACGCACACGCACACGCACACACACACACACACACAGACTAGGAAATATCTGAACAGATCTTATAAATCACTGCCCTGTTATAAAGTGGTTTTGGTCTAAAAGACATAAACGGTTCCTATACATAAAACAAAGGCTGACATAGCGCTGAAATATACAGGCCTGAAGGATATGTCATTGTGTGTGTGTGCATGTGAGAATGAGACAAGTTAAGTCAGAAACAAAGGAGTAAATGTGACAACGCTTGTCCTGTGTGATTCTGCAGAGGGTGTCCGCCGCGGAGACTGGAGCAGAGCGATAAAGACAGACAGACGCGGCGCGCTAAACAGAAACACATGAACGGACACAAGCCGAGGTGTTTTGAAGGAAAAGGACAAATATAGAGATGCCGTCCAAAAAATATACTTTAAAACGAATCAATGAATCAATGAATCAATTGATGAATCCAGTAGAAAAAAAATGTCAAATGTATTCATACTGTGGTTATTGTTTTGTCTCACCAAAGCTGTGATAATAGGACGGCTTCCTGGGCTCGGAGGCGGCGATGGAGCAGATGACCTTTGCCCCGCTCAGATCGGCCGCATCCTTCTTCGCCCCGTTCTCCTCCTCCTCCTCCTCCTCCTGAGGCGGGACACGGATGATGTTGTAGAAGAAGCCTGGGATTTAGGGAGAGAGAGCAGGGTTAGAGAGCAGAGAGAGAAGAGAGAGAGAGAGAGAGACAGAGAGAGAGACAGAGAGAGAGAGAGAGAGAGAGAGAGAGACAGCAGGGTTAGAGAGAGAGAGAGAGAGAGAGAGAAAGAGAGAGAGAGACAGCAGGGTTAGAGAGCAGAGTATAGGATGAAGAGACAGAGAGACAGAAAGAGAAACTCCAGACAAACAGACGACAGACAGACAGACAGACAGACAGACAGACAGACAGACAGACAGACAGACAGACAGACAGACTTACCACTTTTTCCATAGGAGTTGCCCATGTTGTAGGTGGCCCCTTCGCGGTCATAGTGTGGGTGAGCCGTGGCAGAGCTGACAGCAATGTACTGAGTCCAGTCCACCTGTGAAGGACAGAAACCATCATCATTAAGATTGACTCACGGCTCATGTCATCATTGTAATCACCCTCATCATCATCATCATCATCATCATCATCATCATCATCATCATCATCATCTGCACCATCCAAGTCCTTTTGGTCGTTAATAGAACAAGCATCAGGGCAGGATAGTCTAGTGATCCTGGGTTCAAACCCCAATGTCCCCAGTCTACCCGGAGGCATCCTTGTGCAGGATAACACGATAAAATGTAAGCCCTACCTGCTCCTTCCATCTGAAATCACTGTAAGTCGTTTTGGATCAGAGTGTCAGTGCTCAACGACTTGGAGGTTTAGGATTTTGGACGCACCTTCTCCTTGGTCTCCAGACTGTTGGGGTCCACCCTCCTCATGTAGTTGGTCTCTGTGCTGACGTAGTAGTCCCCCTTGTACTTGACGAAGTTCACACTGGCGTTGTCCGTGGCCTCTGCGTATCCACGATACAGAAATAGATTGAATGTCTGTCTACACTTTTTGAAAAATTGTTTTTTTTTCAGTCATCATTTCTGGATGATAGGTAATGAAGGATGTGGATGAAAGTGATTCATTACTGTGTCCCCTAAGTAGTCTGACATATTTGGTTTGCTGGTTGTTGTTGTTGTTCGTTTGCTACACAAGTGAGGGCGAACTAGACCGATGCAGAACTCAATTAAAATAGATTGAGTGAAAATATCTGCAGAGACACACAGGTACACACAACATACTGGGAACTTTGAAGCGGGAGAAGAAGCGGGCGAAGACGTTCTTGCAGGGATCGGGCATAGCCAGCGTGCCGAACTCCGACACCACGATGCGGTCCTTCTCCGAGTTCTGCGTGTAGGAGTCGCTGCGCAGGAAACTGCTGTTGTAAGTCACGCCTCCGTCCTTCACGTGGAACCGGTGCATCATGGCCATGCCGTCAAACCAGTGTGTGTACCTGAGACACATTAAACACATTTTTGGGGGGTTGATTTTTTGTTGTGACGTTGTGACGTTGTGTGGTTCACGTTCTTGTCCAATCCTAAAAATAGACATACTTGTCTTTCCCGAACTCAAATTTCCCGGGGCCGTTCCTCAGAAAGCTCCCGTGGATCCAGGAGGGAATGGTTCCCTTGATGCTGGTAGAGATCGGATCAGGGGTTTCCTCCACAGAACTCACCAGGGGGGCTATACTCACCAGACCTTTGGCCACCGGACATCGCTCCTTGCTGGAGGCTGTCAGGGGAGAAATTAAACAGACGAAAAATACAGAGACACACACACACACACACACAGCATGCTGTCCACCATGTCCTGGGGGTTATCTGCCATCACACCTCGGGGTTGTAAATGCGGAACACGAATGAAAGCATCGCGATTATGTGTTATCTTTCAAAATGGCTGCACAGCACACCATTAAATTGACCAGTAAACATCTAACCTTGCATGTCATTCCAGCGTGCTGGCATCAGCGGCGTAGCTTATCAAAGAGGTCAACAGCAGGCCAGTAGCTATCTTTACAGCACAATTGACAGCTAACCGTGGCTGGGATTAGCTCATTGAAGTGGTATTGACATAGGGAAATCTAATGGATCCATTTTGGGAAAATACTATATGGATCCAACCGCAATATTGTGCTATCAATGCTTTACCCAACTTCAAAAAAGCAATACAAAAAGAAATGTTTAAGCGAGATAAGCACAAGTCAATATAATATACAATAACTCCTTGTTTACAGTGCTCTGGGACTCTTACGATGGCACTTTGGGAATGACACAATCCCTATCTCTGCCTTATCGGTTACCATGTGAATATCCTGCAAATGCATTACAGTATAGGGCAATGTATATAGATAGTGAAATAGTAAAACGTATGTGTTTGCAAATTCAATATGCAATATAGCATATAGCAACACAACCCTTTAGTTTATCTCTTAGCCCTATATATATATATGGGGTGCGCTCAGAAACTGATTGACCGCTTGACGACTATGGTTGTTATGCAAATAGCAGTCTACAAGAAGCACCAAACAATGAAAATGCATATGCCTAGAGAGATTTCTCTATATTTTAATGGTGAAGTGAAATACTGGCATGATTATTTGAAATATTCATGTTTGGTGAGTGTGGATTTTGATCAGGTTGAGTTGGTGACTGAAGGCTGACACTCTATTATGAGGAGTATCTTCTATAATTCATCCTGCATCCCAAATTAACTGTTATGAAAGCATGCGCTAATACATAAAGATGAGCTCAGAGCTGTTGGTGGAGATTGTCTTCAGGTATCGTCTCTTTTACTTGTTATGAGATGATCAAAACCATAAATGCCTTTACTTTCATTTATGACAGCTGTCACCATATTTTAATAAATATTTCCTTTTATAGTTTTTTATGACGCGGAGGCAGTGTCTGTTTGAACATTGCTGTCACATTTGAATAGTTTACTGAGGCTCTGGTTAATCAGATTAAGACCTTTGTAAACGATATTGGATTTGTGAAGTTATTTTCCTTGAGGCAACCACAACTGTCTTTTACTTTTCTGTGAGCGGATAAAAAATGTGAAAATACCAACATCTCATTCAGTGATAGGTGATGTGGATTCATGCAGTGTGAGAGTGTGTGTGTGTGTGTGATTCTATGTGTTTCTTATATTTCAGTCTGTCTCTGTTTCTGTACACAGTGAATGCAAATGTGTGTGTGTCATGTGTGTGTGTCATGTATGTGTGTGTGTCTCCTGTTCATATTGTCTACATGTGGGCCGACCCCGGTGCGTTCAGGGCTACATGGATCATACAGATATGTACTTACCGGCTTGGAGGTGTTGGCCTGTTGTCTTGGACATGGCTGGTGGTGCTGTGGCTTCCAACAGTCAGTGAGACAGAGTCAAGTAAATAGCCCAACTAGGGGAGTGGATCGCACTTTGCACTCTGCGCTCCAGTACTGAAAGCGTGTGGTCGTTGTCATGTTTATCTGTGTGGCAGACAATACAGCCACTGCCAGCGGATGACGTTGAACAATCAGGGCTTGAGGGCCATGGATGGTCAACACAGCGCTATTCCATTTGTCGCGTCACGTTACACACAAAGCAGAAAGTAAAGAGAAGTAAATAAATAAAGAAAGTATGCATAAATAAAGGGACACATAAAAAGAAAACCATGTATAATTGCATTTCTTTGTGCTCTTCTTTGCTTTGAAAATGAGATTAGATTTTCTTCCTATAGAAATTCAGTCTAGCCGGGAAAAAAAATGAAGAAACAACAAATAATAGCTGCCTGGAAATGTCAAGTCCATAACAAATGCCATTTTAAAACTCAAATTAGGTTAACCACATGAATCTTCTTTCGCTTGAATATTATCCAGTCATCTCATTTGCATGTTTTTAAATGCAACATTGTCAGCACATGAGCAATTAAAACTGCAATCCTACTCTAACTTTAGGATTGCACTGGGTTTCACCGACTGTCGATATATAATGCCTTGACCGACACACATTCCCCTGCTCTTATCTAATCTTTACACACACACATGCACATATATATTTATATATATAAATAACTTAATCACACCAGACACACGCTGCAAATCTTGGAATTAAAAATTGAAGACCTTTCAAATTCACCATGGTAAATGATCATCTAATTTGTCATCAATTATTACGTTATTTATACGTTCCCTCAATGGAAGGTTAAATCAACCCTGGTTTAACGTTTAAAAGCAACCGTTTTTGTTTTAAATACATGATGATTTCCTTTCATATCTTTATTACTTTGTTATCATTATCTGGCTAGCAGTGTGATCGTTTTAAACGGTGGGTTGCCATTGCTGTAAATCAACCCCAGGGCAAACCTTTCTCCTGCGCTCGGCGCAGAGCCCTTTGGCCCAGATAGCTTGTAATCATAATTCACATAATGGAGGTTGGGATACAAGTTTCACTGTGGCATAACCCCCCATAAACCCAACGGAGGAGGCCCCGAGTCCTCACATGGCGACACCTCTTAAAGAGTACTTCATCCACATTTGTGGATTAACGCTAAACCAACTAGTGGAGAAGAAAAGGTTTGAATCCAAATGTATTGTAGGCTATCTGTTTAAACTGTAATCACACACACTTCACTAATAAATATAATCCTGATGCGCAGGAGATTTAAGTGAAGCTTGTTGTCAAGGTGTTGGAAGTTGAGTTTTACAATTGAGGATATCCTAGAGTCTAGACTATTATTGATGCAGTTCATTTCTACTCATGTTTTTCCCCTTTAAGAGTCTGACTTGTTTTGAGGCTGCGTGCCTCCGGCAGTAGTTGTGATCTCTGTCTTCTTATGTTTCCCTCCCTGAGCCTAAAAATACTAAATATTACCGTGGTTAGCATTTCACTAATTGCCTATTATTGCACATGAAAAGTACAAGCACATGCACTTCTACGTGCTCACACAGGCACACACCAACACAGGCACACACCAACACACAGGCACACACACACACACACACTCACACACAGGCACACACACACACAGGCACACAAACACACACACACACTCACACAGGCACACACACAGGCACACACCAACACCAACGTTGGCTTTGTTGCAAACATTGACCAATAAGCATAGCCTCAGCAAAATGAAAATAGTATTTGACTGAGAACCATCCCCCAGCGCTGTCTTATCTTTAAAGTCTTTAGTTGCATTAGTCATATGCATCCTCTGACGGTTATATGCGATTCGCCACCCATTACATCATTTGCAATGAGTGGCTTCTCCCCAGTCCTTTTATCCTCTTGCTGGCCAGATGTTTCTTCTCGGTTTTATGGCTTTAATAATCATATGTTAGCTTTTACAACCACTCAATTGAACATGCAAAAGCAACAAGCAAATGGCAACTTGACAAAGATTTGATTGGTACACATTCCTCTTTCATGAGAGAACTTAACTCACCGCTGTGGCTTTAGATAAATTGTCCCATCTAGTGGTGAACGGAAAAACACAACTACTCATGGACAAAAGACAGAGATACTCTCTAGCCCAGTGGTCTAGCCCTGCACTAAACATCAGATAATATCATTTAATTAAAACTCTTGTGTTTGTTTTCCACCCGGAAAAATATTTATTACACCACACTGTTGCAAAGGAAAGCCGGGTCAACGGGGCTCATGCCCCACCGCCACTAAGCACCGACCCTTCAAGGCCGCAGTAGGCTGCTGCTGTCAACGCCAACAACAATATCCCGTTGAACCATCTCTCCTCACCGCCATAGCCTGCAACCCCGCTTATCTGTAGCACCCACCCACACACACACACACACACACACACAACTATTATGATGTATTTTTTTCTCCTTAAATAAATAACTTTTGCACAATCCTTCGCACGCATGTACAGTGTTATCCAACACCCAGGGCACCGCACAACGTGACACACTATCACCCCCAGGACTGAATGTCTCTCTGTCCTCCTCTCTGACATGCATGTACAGCCAGCAGGTCCTTCCAGGTCATCCCACCCTGCTGCCATTTCATTGGCTGCTGGACACCTCCCCCCTATAAAGGACATATAATGCATTTGAATATGAAGCCTATATTGGTTGGGTTTTTTTTGTGTCATTCAATCTGCTTTTTCTTTTTTTTTATTGGCCTGTTGGCATGATGTACTCATCCTATTGTATTTTATGCTTATGTGCTTTACGCTTAATAGGCCTGCGTGTGTTTAAGCATCGTGGGCGCGTCTGTCCAATCATGTTTTCACATTATGAACGCATTCATTGTGAATTCATTCATTTGCTCATTTCAACAGTCGCCTCGTTCCCGCATGGGGATTTCATCATTTCAATGTCCATAAACGGCAATAGCGTTGACTGACTGGTTTCATGATGATGATGATGATGATGATGATGATGATGATGATGAATGATGATGATGATGATGATGCTTGGCTCTCACCATACCAGGTGTTATAGTCCCACAGGGGGGGGGGGGGGGGGTAATATAAGGTAAGCTGCTTACCTCCAAAGGCGTTGATATGAATATGAATATGAATACACACATCATGTATTATTTGGGAAGCTGAATTAATAAACTGAGCTTCCGTTTGTCGGAACCAAAGGTGGTAAAGGTCCATAATATAAAGCTCTTCATAGTGTGTTATCGTATTGTAAAGCCATTGATGTATAAATAAAAGTAAAGTAAAGTCTGGCTACCGTGCGCCGCGCCGACTCTCAAGGTCATGCGAACTTTTTCCGCGGCGCGCATCTGTGCTTCCGCGGAGACTTTCCGTTCCGTGTGTCAACACCCAACGCCATTGGTCAATACAAGGAGGAGAGAGAGGGGGGGTGAGGGGGGGGGGGGGGGGGGGGGGGGGGGTGTCGACCTGCTGAGGTGAGGAGAGGTTAAATAGCGGCGTGCCGGCTGTCCCTCCGCAGAGTCCGACAACCGTCCAACATGATGCTCCTCACTGTGCTCGCCTCCATGCTCGTCGCCAGCGGTATGAAGCCCTCCCTTCCCTCCCATTCCTCTCTCCCTTCCCTCCATTCTCTCCCATCACTCTCTCACTTCCCTCCCTTCCCTCCCATCCCCCTCTCCCTTCCCTCCCATCTCTATCTCCCTTCCCTCCATTCCCTCTCTCCCTTCCCTCCATTCCCTCCCATCCCTCTCTCCCTTCCCTCCATTCCCTCTCTCCCTTCCCTTCATTCCCTCCCATCCCTCTCTCCCATCCCTCCCATCCCCCTCTCCCTTCCCTCCCATCCCTCTCTCCCTTCCCTTCCCTCCCATCCCTCTCTCCCTTCCCTCCCATCCCTCTCTCCTTTCCCTCCCTTCCCTCTCTCCCTTCCCTTCCCTCCCCATCCCTCTCTCCCATCCCTCTATTCCCTCTCTCCCTTCCCTCCCATCCCTCTCTCCCTTCCCTCCCCATCCCTCTCTCCCATCCCTCTATTCCCTCTCTCCCTTCCCTCCCATCCCTCTCTCCCTTCCCTCCCCATCCCCCTCTCCCTTCCCTCCCATCTCTATCTCCCTTCCCTCTATTCCCTCTCTCCCTTCCCTCCAATTCCCTCCCATCCCTCTCCCCTTTCCCTCCAATTCCCTCCCATCCCTCTCTCCCTTCCCTCCCCTTCCCTCCCATCCCTCTCTCCCTTCCCTCCCTTCCCTCCCCCATTCCCTACACAAAATGATGCCCCAGCCCGTTCGTCCAAGCCGGTGCCTATTATGTATCATTATTATTAAATAACCCGACTCCAACTTTGGCTTTGTGCCCCCCCCCCCCCCCCCCCCCCCTTTTTTACAGCCCTTGGGTGCGGCACCCCAGCCATCGAGCCCCTGACCTCCCGCGTGGTGAACGGCGTGGATGCCAGGCCCCATAGCTGGCCCTGGCAGGTAGGGACTCAGTACACAGGGTGGTGGTGCTGGTGGTGGTGGTGGTGGTGGTGGTGGTGGTGGTGGTGGTGGTGCTGGTGGTGTGGTGTGGTGGTGGTGGTGGTGGTTGTAGGCGCTGCATCTGCTTGGTATACTGACAAACACTGAAGAAAAAAGAAAAGAAAAAAAACGCATGTGAAGCCACCAGGGGCTATTCATAAAAAAACCAAACGAGCGAATGGGAGTGTTGTGTTTAGATGTTGGGAGAAAGCTATCTCTGTCTGCCTGCCTGCCTGTCTATCCGTCTGTCCCATTCATCTGTGAATGTCCATTTGTCTCTCTCTCTCTCTCTCTCTCTCTCTCTCTAGATCTCTCTGCAGTATAACAGCAACGGTGTGTGGAGGCACACCTGCGGAGGGTCCCTGATCGCCGAGAACTGGGTCTTGACCGCCGCTCACTGTATCAAGTAAGATCCAAAACAAAAATCATCATCATCATCATCATCATCATCATCATCATCATCATCATCATCATCATCATCATCATCATCACATATGACATAATCCTCATAAACATCATCATTATCTGTGCTTCCCCCCCCCCCCCCCAGCTCGAGGTTCACCTACAGGGTCTTTGTGGGCAAACACAACCTGGTGATGGAGGAGCCCGGCGCCAAAGCCGTTCTGGCTGAGAAGATTGTTGTCCACGAGAAGTGGAATCCCATGTTCTTGATTCTGGGGTGAGGCAGTATTTAGCGTTATCGTTGTAATATTGTAACCTGTGTATCGCTCTTTTGTGTAGATATACACACAATATATAATACAGTAGTGTTAAAGACCATGTAAAGCAAATTCTAAGATTTGTTTCGAAACACATTACACACGTTAGAAAGTCGTTGCTGAAAACACGTGAAAAGACTGTATAACCATTTAATGCTGAATTGCGGAGTTAGACCGTTTTCCTATTTTTCACCATTTTTGCGTTCAGGATTTTATGGGCGGGGCTTAAAGGGTACATGCTGACGTAACACGCCACCCCTTAGCATTGCCCCGCCCCTAACAGCCTGCCTGTCACGCTCAATCTCGAGTTTGACAGCCATTAGTTTGATAGCTATTAGTTTGACAGCCATTAGTTTGATAGCTATTAGTTTGACAGCTATTAGTTTGACAGTTGACAGAGGCTCCGCCCCTCCGTGCACAAATGGGCGTGGTTTAGCGCCTTCAGCGGACACGCCCCCAGCCGTCTCAGAGCTGAGAATAATGCTTATTTTTGCACGATTTTGAATCCTAATTTAATATACTTGGCGACTTTTTTAATCATTCAAATTTGGCTGGGTGGTTAACAACACATTCTTCTATAGTGTGGCAAACTCTAAACACATATTTACTTTTGGTTTACGCAGACTTTAATGACCGCTACACTTCGCAGCTCATAACGACTCAATTATCACTATTTGTGAGCGGAGTAAAGTGACCTAAACCCAGTTATTTTTTATCAGGAGATATAGACGGTACTACACACTACATGTTTCTCACTGTATGTCTCTCTCTCTCTCGGTCAGTAACGACGTTGCCCTGATCAAGTTGGCCGAGCCTGTGGTTCTGACCGACCAAGTGCAGCTGGCTTGCATCCCTGCCGCCGGTACCATCATGGCTAACCTGTACCCCTGCTACATCACCGGCTGGGGCCGACTCAACAGTACGTCACAGAGTGTGCGCCAAGAAAGGAGCGCTGTTCCTCATTTTATGTCCAGGCAAATTGGTAGCATAAACCAAGACGTTTCGGTATTAACGCTCAACAATTGGGTCAAACCAACCCGAACCGAAGGCCGTTTTTGGGGTACAACCGTACAAGTTTACCTGGAGAGAAGCATTTCCAGACTCTTTTATTTGTTTATCGAGTCATTTATTTAGTTGTTTTTTTAGTTTTTTTTCCCCCCTCCATTATTCGCACTCCCCTGGCGGGGCCGCCGAGCGTGTCTGAGTGGTTGGCTTACGCTATGTGTGGAGGAAAAGGGCTAAAAGACATCTGTGTTTGCTGTAGCCGGAGGGCCCATCGCCGATAACCTGCAGCAGGCGCTGATGCCCGTGGCTGACCACGCCACCTGCTCCCAGCCTGACTGGTGGGGCTTCTCCGTCCGGACCACCATGGTCTGCGCCGGTGGGGACGGGATTGTGGCCGGATGCAACGTAAGTGTTGTTGTTTGTTGTTGTGTATAGTGAGGAGTGTGCACCTATCTGTCGTGTTTTTTTCTATAAGAGCTCAGGTTGTTAATACATCCTTTGTGTGTGTGTGTGTCACTAACGAACGGCGCCGGCAGAGAAAAAGCTCGAGTCTTGTTTTTTTTGTGTTGTTTTTATGCATTTGTAGATGATGAATAATTAACACTTCACAGAGAACAGGACTTAAAGTAGAGCTGGAACACTTGATGTGCTGCCTACTTGAGGTGATCAGATTTAGTCCATTGTTTTTCCAATACTTCTGCACTTGGGGGAGATGGGGGTCTTGAGTGCGTCATGTCCCTGCATTTTCAACGCCTCGCCTTGCAGGGGTGCAATCATTTAATGAACATGGCCAGATTCTTTGTGCCCTCGCTGAAACGAATGTAAGAGTAGGGCTGTAATAATGAAAAGCGGTTAGCACACATTATAAACCCCGCATTTACAGAGCTGTGTCCGTGAATGCCTGCAACTTACATTTACATTTTGTATATGAATCACCAAACTATGAATCAAAAAATGGATCAATCTATTCATCCAATGGAGTATACATTACCATAATAAAGAGAAAAGAAAAGCAGTAATTCCTCCCATGCTGAGAATGTAGGCAGCAACTTGCGTTGGACGCTTTGGATTAAAGAGTCCACCGAACGGTTCGGTATATATTAAGTATACAGGCGCTGAACCATAAATCAAAATGGCGGATGAGTATGCACACGTCACATGACCACGGGCTCCTTCTGATTCACGGTGCACAGGGCGACTCCGGCGGCCCCCTGAACTGTAAGAACGCCCAGGGAGTGTGGGAGGTCCACGGCATCGCCAGCTTCGTCTCCGGGATGGGATGCAACTACGTCAAGAAGCCCACCGTCTTCACCAGAGTCTCTGCCTTCAATGACTGGATCGACCAGGTACGCCCCCTCTTCTCTGTCTTATTATATATAGATATAGATATATAGATATATAATTAGGATTATTATTATTGATTTTTTTACACAGCACATATACAGTATGCTATGATGCACACAATGTTCTGGTGAATGTGGTTCTTCAGCTCTTCTCAGCAGATGATTAACTGTCGCTCTGTGCTCTCTTCCCAGGCCATGATGAACAACTAAAGATGAATAAATATAAATAAATATCTGAGCAAAACACATTCATGCTTCTTTCTTTTTTTTCTCCTTTCAAAGTGTGTGTGTGTGTGTGTGTGTGTGTGCGTGTGTGTGTGTGCTTGTGTGTGTGTGCGCTTGTGCGCGTGCGTGCGCTTGTGCGTGTGTACCCATGCGCATTTGTGTGTATATACCCATAACCATCAAGAATATACGTAATTCATTTATTTAATGATGTCCCGTCCGGATGAATGGCTCTGACCAGTGAGTCTAAATTTACTGCGTCTCCGAGCCTTTCCCCCGCAGTCTGATGCTCCCGCGAAAAAATAGACAATGTCAGCAAATGTCCACAAGGTGTCCCTGTACACTTGTGATAAGCGATGCATTGTGACACATTTCTAATGAAGTTGGCCCCTGTGCTTGGATCTGGCCTGTGCTCTTGGCCAAAATGGTGGCCTACCGACGGGAACCAATTACAGGTTGTTTACCCCAAAAAAGACACGAAGGAAACATGACGCAAATATGACTCGTCGCATTGCTAATTTTACACGGCCCCATATGCACCGGCGCGCAGGCAAACGGCGCCGCTTCTAATAGCCGGCCGTGGATCAGTCGGAGGTGTGTGAGTGTCGGCGGGAATGGACATGAAGGGATATGCCTTAAATGAAGGCTCTCCATCTGTGAAACGGACCGTTTATTTGAAAAATGAATCCAATACTCCTGAAGGATGTTGACCCGAAACGCTCCCTTCCTCCTCCTACTCCTTGCTTAATGTGAAAGCTTCATCAAAGCCACTGTGCTAATCTGCTTAATCTTCCCTTTCCTGGTAATAGAGGCCTTTGGGAAGACAAAAAGGAATGAAGCAGAAGAGAGAGTGAGAGAGAGAGAGAAAGAGGGAAAATTAAGGATAACAGGATAATCTGTAAACTCCACTTTTATTCCTCCTTCTGTCTCTCGTCGTCCCCCATTATGCATGACAACTTAGTACGAAGACAAAGACGTCAGACTTGCTGTCGTGACACGGAGGGTCTGAAAATATTAAAATATTATCGGCTGGAGATTACACGCTGCTTTGTTGCTGCCTGCCTGGACATGGTGTGTGTGTGTGTGTGTGTGTGTGCCGCCACGGCTTGTACATTTATCTTGGACTTTGGTGTATTTATTTAAACAGATAAGCGATAGAGAGGAGGGGTAGCTAGAGGACACAGAGAGAGAGAGAGAGAGTTAAAGGGTGTTAATCTTAAGGGCGTTCCACCTGGTTTCCCCGAGGAAGGGGGCGGTCTCTGAGGGGGAGGAGAGGGGAAGAGGAGGAGGGAGCACAGAGCACGTACTCACTGATAGGCTAGTTACACGGGATGACGCGTTTCTATTTCCGCTTTCTTGAGCGTGCGGTCGAACGCTTCCGTTCCTGAGATGCAAGAGAGGAGAGATAGCCGTGTTTTACACAAGATGCCTCGAGACCTACCGACAAATACCATCAGCGATGTATGGCCTACATCCTACGAGCGGTGAGCTCAGCCCCGAGGAGCAAAAGGGGAAAAGGGTTAAAGATGTATATATCTAGTTTACAATCGACAACTATGAAAATAAGTTAAGGCTATTTGATCCAGTGTAAAATGTTGTAATGATGTGTGATTAAGCGTAAGCATACCATGAATGATGTCCAATTCCCCACAGCTTTAAACAAAGACTCAGGGAGAAGTTAGAGTTTAAATCCGCCCGACAAAATAATGTCCGAACCAAACACCGAAACCGCACCTCGATTGCTTTTTTTAAGCCCGAACCAGATTACAGCCCGACATTTTGTTAACAAGTTCCCCCTCTAAGCATCGTAGGCGACAAAAAAAAATAAAAAATACAAAAAAACTATTTAAAAAATCTTTTGCTTTTGCTGCCGTATTTCAACACTGTCGCAACTTTTGCATTAAACATAACCCACTGGTTCATTATTCTCATTATGCACTTTGTCAAAGTGTTTCTGCACTTTGCTCTCTTTTTCCTCTTGCGCAACCAAACTGTAATTGCCTGTGGCCAGCCGCCTTTTCACCTCTTCGGCGCTGGCATCCATTTTTGCGTTTCTCTCTTTAATACAAGGCATCTGACAGGTTATTCGATGTCTTATTGGTCAGTTAGGTCCGATGCGAGGGGGAAAGAGGGGCGGGGGGAGGGGCTGCTGCCCGCAACTTATCTGACTGACATACAACACAAGTTGCTTATAGTGAACACGCTACAAAAAAAAATAAAAATTAATTAATAGGTAACACTTTACAATAAGGTACGCAAAACGTGGGTAGTTACTGAGGAACGAATGAGTAACGAATGAGTAACGAATGAGTAATGAATGATGAACGACCAGGGCCCTAACTGGAGCCCTAACTGGGGCCCTAACAGGGCCCTAAGTGACAGTTACTCAGTAACTACTGAGGAGTTACTGGTAAACAGACTAGGGGACTACTGTATTCGTTACTGAGTAACTGTCACTTAGGGCCCTGTTAGGGTTCCAGTTAGGGCCCCAGTTAGGGCCCCAGTTAGGGCCCCAGTTAGGGCCCCAGTTAGGGCCCTGGTCGTTCATCATTCGTTACTCATTCGTTACTCAGTAACTACCCACATTTTGCGTACCTTATTGTAAAGTGTTACCAATTAATAAATACAGCCCGAACCGGACGTGAGCCCGTGAAATATGTGAAAAACAAAGACCGACCCGGCTTCAACCCGTCGGGTTCGGGCGGAGATCTTAAGCTCTGGTGCGGGTCTGTGGGTGCTTGTCCCTCTTCCTTCTCCTCTATACTTCTGTACTCTATCCCTCATTATCAACCACACACACACACACACACACACACACACACAGTTATTGTGTGCAGTGTGCAGGTGTGCGGGTTCTGATAAGCAGTGGTGGGGGGCCCCGTGGTTCAGGGAGTGGGGCCCCTTTCGGGTAGCTCTGCTCTTGGCCCTGCGTTGGCATTTCAGTGCAGGGGTACACAGCCAAGCAGGGGGTGGGGGTGCTGCAGGGTGGTGGAGGAGGAGGAGGAGGAGGAGGAGGAGGAGGAGGAGGAGGAGGAGGAGGAGGAGGAGGAGGAGGAGGAGGAGGGAGCAGACCTGCTAATCATAGGGACCCCCCAACGCCCCTCCCCAACGCCCCCCCCCCCCCCGGCGCTGTGGCGTCAGGACCGACCCGCTCTCTCTGGACAATAACACCGCCGTCGTTGTCTGCCTTGAGGGGCCCCTCTGTCGGCGTCACGGGGGTGACACACACACACACACACACACACACACAGGTGACAGTGAATCCTCTCCACCGAACCAGCGCTGCTGACGTATCTTGGGAAATGTCAAGCCGACGCACGGCACACAGCTCGGAGCAATACTAGACAATACACACACACACACACACAAACACATGCTGGTATTTCAACATCTCTTCACACACACACACACACACACACACACACACACTCTGGTCTCCGACTGAGTTCAGAGCGAGAGAAAAAGAACAAGAAAGAGAGACAGAGACAGAGACAGAGACAGATTTATGTGTATGCGTGGGGGGCGATGATCCCAGGCATCCGCTTCACTAAAGTCCTGTGTTGGGATAAACGCCCCGCACATGGTCGTGGGGGTCTCTTCGGGGGAACACCGGCCTGCTGTGACCGCCGACGACCGCCTCGTCGCACTTCAATCCACAGATCTACAGAGCAAGCGATCGTCTCCGGAGTCTAAATGAACACACAGAGTGACACAGTTGCTCAACTTCTGAGGCTCTCCATCATATAACGACGGTAACGTGGTTTTTTTTTCTGTATGTTTTTTACTACCTAGTCCCATGAATGAATAAGGCCTGGTGTGTTTCTCTCTCTCTCTCTCTCTCCCCGGTGGGGGGGGGGGGGGGGGGGGGCCTTTGCCGGAGAAGCTTTTGTGTGTGGAGCCAGTGTGGTGAGGGTGAGGACAGAGGGCACTGAGGGTCTGAGGAGAAGGCTTTGTTCACTCGCTGGGGGTCAGGCTGGGCCACTCCCATCCTAGCCTAACTCCCGTCCCTTCCTCGCACACACACACACACACACACACACGCACAAGAGGAGAGAGAGAGAGAGGGGGGCACAAAAGGCTGTGTAAAGCCCCTGGGGGACATCACAATGTTCTTCTGAATACCAATTAGGGGGGAGAACGGCAGCGAAACCGACGTTTACGCATAATCGTACAGTTTTTCCGCGGTTATGTATTTACTTATACTCTTATACCCCGGACCAGATTAAAGGAGAGGAGCGATGGTCTGCACCGCTTCCTTACATCATTTCATTTCAGGCGGTTTGCACGGGGGGCGGGGGGAGGGGGGAGGGGGGGGTGGTGGTGGGGGACCTGGCCCCTTGTTCAGGGAAGGCTTTAATATCCAGGTCTAGGTGCGTGTTACTGGATGTTGCGTCATGATTCGTGGTTCATGCACACACGCGCACACACATGCACACACACACACGCACACACGCGCACACACGGCCTTGCATGCTTAACTGTAGGCTGTCACATGTCCGGCATCAAACTTCTCGATGTGCTTTTTTTTTTTTTTTTTTACGCTTTATGCCGACCTGTTGAACATGTCAAAAAGAAAGAGAAAGGGTGTGAGAGCGGGAGGGAGGGAGGGGAGGGTGAGAGGGAGAGGGAGGGTGAGAGAGAGGGAGGGTGAGAGGGTGAGTGGGAGGGAGGGAGGGTGGGAGAGAGGGAGGGTGAGAGGGTGAGTGGGAGGGACGGAGGGTGAGAGAGAGGGAGGGACTAGGGAAAGCCGTTAATGGGATGTTCTTCGCGCCTCATTATAAGTAGCACTGGGAGACACAGGGGGTGGGGGGACAAGAGAGAGAGAGAGAGAGAGAGAGAGAGAGAGAGAGAGAGAGAGGGGGGAGGGGTCGAGGGCTGGGGCGGGGAGGGGAGGGGATGGCAACTGGGACTTGATGCCAAGCAACACAGACAGCAGCATCCGTCCCTTCGTGTTCATCACCACCGGTTGGCGAGGACCTACTACTCCTCCTACTCCTATTACTTCTCCTACTACTCCTCCTACTACTCCTCCTACTCCTATTACTTCTCCTACTCCTACTACTCCTACTACTACTACTACTACTCCTACTACTACTACTCCTCCTACTACTACTACTACTCCTCCTACTCCTCCTACTCCTCCTACTACTACTACTCCTCCTAATACTACTACCACTACTACTACTCCTACTCCTCCTACTACTACTCATACTCCTACTCCTCCTCCTCCTACTACTACAGTGGGCGGTGTGTGCACATTGAGTTCACGTGGAGGGGGGCTGCGGAGTCGTGGAGACCACAGGCCCACTTGTGCAGCGCGATGCGCGGGGACCTGTAGGTTTCATCCGTCCGGACTTGGAGGAGACCGGACACCTGGACAGCTCATAGGTAGGCCGTTGTCACTAAGTGATCTCCAATTTCCCCCTGTATTAATTGATAATGGCGGTGAGCTGGCAGTGTGCAGCAGCAGCAGCAGCAGCGCTCTGAACGGTGACATATACAAAAGGGAATTATACCGTAATGATGTATAATTTGCCCCTCTGAGGCTGTTTTAATGCGGTGTTGGTTATTGTGATATTCGGCTCCACGTAATGGGCTGAAACTCTCGGGGCCGTTGACACTGAGCCCCGGCGACGTTATGCAAAACTCGGTCCGCCTGGTGGTGATCGTGCGCAGGCCTGATTGTGTGTGTGTGTGCGTCTGCCCCATCCGCCCGCCTGACCCATATTCCTTGGGATATTTGCATCAATTTCCATGAGAGTGTGTATTCAGAAACCACGCGTATCAAAGATGCCATTCATAAACACCCACACACACACACACACACCGACGACAACAACAGACACAGGTCTGTTGTCGCTTCGTGCATCACACTCCCCCCCCCCCCCCCCCCCCATCAACCTCCTCACGTTCCCTTATAGGCTATATGCTGTTAGTGAGTCGGTTCACATTCATTGCACGGCCTACTGCAATCCCAAACACTGTTTATTCTCTGATTTGACATTGGCTGTAGTTCATGGAATGTGCACACGCACACACACACACACACACACACACACACACACACACACACACACACACACACACACAAAACTTATTCTCTTGTTTCATGGTTGATCATTGTTGGTCTCATGCCAGTCTCATTCACTTAATTAAACTACATCTTGTCCATCCATTAACTTACTAATAAAGTTACAGCCTCCTGGTATCTAAAATAATTATATATATCTTGCAAATAATCAATCCTGACGGCCAGAATTATGCCTGAATGGTTGATTCTTGGACGCCTGACTTGCTTTAATTTTATTTAAACAAATCACGGGTGGGTGTATTTGCCCTTCCATTAAAACTGCTTACAACTATTCCATTACGTTGGATTTACATAAATAAATACTTGTTTCATTCCTCTTCAAAGACAGCTATACTCACGACTCGATAAATAAAAGGCACACCCAAAGTTTTACC
>JAOPHQ010006310.1:0-17500 GCA_030340625.1 Merluccius polli | reverse complement strand
ATCCCAGCCCCGATCAGACCACCGACACCAACAAAAAAAATAAAAAAAATAAAAACCGTCATGACGTGACGCTGCGCTCCGCCATCCCTGCTGGCCAGACACCCGGAAGTGGGTGGATGTCTCCATCACACCATCACACAGACCCGCCGTTACACCGCCTGCTGGGATGAGGCTCAGCACGCAGCGCTCACGGAGACCCTCACACATCTGAGGAAAACGGGGGAGAAAACAAAAAAACTCAATTATAGATATATATATCTATATATACATATATAAATATATCTGTATATCTCTATTGATTGTCCCGGCCGCAGAAGGAGAGACCTCGCCTCCTCCTCCTCCTCCTCCTCCTCCTCGCAGACATGATGGAGGAGATAGACAGGTTCCAGGTGCCCAGCGCCGTCCAGGAGGCGGAGATGCAGTCCGAGATGCAGCCCCTCGTGAGTCCCATATGTATTGTTTTTTATATTGAAAATTAACGACAACAACAACAACAATGTACGGGCCTATATAAATACACCCCCCCCCCCCCCCCCCCCGGTATGGTTTATTGAGGTTGAACGAGGCCTAATGTTACGCTGTGATTACATTCAGCGTCCGTCGTCGTCGTATCATTTTTTTTATTCGTAAAGTCCGTTTTTGCCCTTTCCGATGAAATGGAAAAGGAATATGGTTACTGGGGAAAGCGATGCGTTTTCATTTGAAGCTGGGATGCTCGGCGGCGGCGGCTGTGCTGCGTAGCATCAGCATCAGCATCCCCGTCTGGGGGGGGGGGGGGGGTCTCAGCCACATCCCCGAGCATCATCATCATCATCATCATCATCAGGTTATCCTCTGCTGGGGATGCGATTTCAGCGGTTCAGAGACGACGACGTGGGGGCCTATTGGATGTCATGTCTGCCCCCTTTTCTAATCTAGACGATGGTCTCTGGGGTTTTTATTTGTATTTTTTTATTTTGTATTTTTTTTTTTTTCACAAGCCCATTTGTAAATGGACAGCAGAGTCTGCCCCCCCCCCCCCCCACCACCACCACCTGCTTTCCAGTGGCAGCATGGCGCCACTGAGAGCCCCATCAGTCAGCCCGAGTTCACGTTCATCCTCTCATCTTTTAATGGGGTCGTGATGTGATGATGACGTGGGGGCTGGACATTATTATTCCCCCCCCCCCCCCCTCCTGTGTGGTAGAGCAGACAAAAATGATTTGAGTCACAAAAAAGATAGATATAGAAACAGATAGTCAAAGGAAAAAAAACTAGGAACTAAATCTACACTTGGCTACTTTGTCCTTGTGCAAGATGCGTTTGTTGTTGTTGTTCAACGTCACCCAGACTATCACACTATCTTCCTATGTGCAACACTGATTCCCATGGAGGCCTATATGGGAAGATAGTCTGATGATTAGCGTGTTCGACTCCCAGCCCCAAAGTTTCTATAGGTCCCGACCCCAATGTCCGCGGGCCACATGTAGGCGTCGCGAGCGCAGGTTTTTCTCGTCCTTATCTTCTCCGCAAAGGCAAGGGAGGGATCATTTATGAGCGCAATAGTCATTGACACGTGTGTATCATCATTCCAGGACCCGGCCTCGTCCACAGCCTCCTCCGAGGCCGACTCAGACCCCCGGGAGGCGGAGCCCGTCACCATCAACTACAAACCGTCTCCCTTGCAGATGAAAATAGGTGAGTTCAACACGTTCCTAACCTCGTCCGCCTTTTGTAATGAACTCGTGAAAAATTAATGACGTGGGCCGTGACGTGTATTAACAATGTTGATATGCTTCCCGCCGGGCATATCAAGCGTTTTGGGATACAACCTTTAACCACCATTTAAACTGCTATGAGAAACAGCCGAGTTATATTTCGGCATCCTCACCGCTTTATAATTGGGCCTTGGAGAATCGTGAATTATTTAGCTTCCAGCCCGAAATCGTTTTTCAAATTGATTTCAGCAACCTTTTTGGTAATTATGGCAAATTAAAAACACTAGGCTATTTGAAAATATCCGTAATCACCAAATGAACGACCACTACACCGTGTACAATGTTATGCCATTCCTGACGACCGGTCCTACCAAACTACTTGGTCTTCAAGCAGACCTCTTAAGATGAAACCACAGTGAAGCGCTCACTTTTGGAAGAGCAATGTGCTGTTGGTGTGAGACGACTAGAAAATGGAGGTTTTTGGTGTCACAAAGTTGGAGATGGAGGTGATGTCATATGTCAAGATGGAGGCAATGTCAACAATGCATTTTTACTCATTTTGTAAGGGGGGGGGGGGTAGGTTCTAAAATAGTATTGTGCAGCCATCACACCCTTTGATTTAGTGTCCCCTCCTGTTATCGATTACATTGGCCGGCCTTGCCTGACCGTTCTGAGAGTCCACACTCGCAAATCATTTATTCACGGTTATGAGAAAGCAGCGTTTTGTATTACGGCACCCAACTGAATGTACACAACTCGACGACAAAGCGATCAGAGTCCGCTTTGTCCGATTCCGACGCGATGAGTCTCTCAAACCGATATTTTGCACGTCCCCCATGTTTGATTTGGAAGCTCAGGCGGATGTCCTAACGTTGTGCTCCTCTGTACCCGTGTCTTGTGAAGAGAAACAGAGAGAGCTGGCCAGGAAGGGCTCCATAAAGAACGGCAACGCGGTCGGTAGTCCGGTGAACCAGCAGCCCAAGAAGAACAACGTTATGGCCAGGACACGGTAAGAGACCGCCTGGGTGCCTGGTCCGTGGGCCGACGAATACCGTGCGTCTCCGTCGCCATGGTTTCGCCCCAATGGTTGCTCAGATTCATTGACCTTTGTGACCTGCAGAGGACAGTGTTTCCTAGCAGTGGAGACAGCCAGTGTGTGTTCATAGTCACACTAGAAGCCCGGTTTCTCCCCAGAGCCAAACCCAATTACGACACATGGGTAACCCAAGCAGTTAGCTGTTATGATTTGTCATGTAAAACGTTAACCAGTTTTCCAGGTAGACAAATGGCTAATTCCGTAAGAATAGCACACATCTCAAGACGCCATGCGACTACTTCTAGCACGGCACAAAGCCTCGCCGCTCCACCCACTATAGAAGAGCCCAAATCTAATCTTCCTATGCGTCGTCCCGTCTTCCATGTGATGAGGCGCTTTGCGACCCGCATAAGAGCTGCATGGCGCCCTGTATAGCGACCTCCTTGAACATCGGTTCATTATGAACACGTTTCCCATGGAGCAAATATAAAAACTCAAACAAATGTGTAAAATAAATGTTTATTTATGAAGCAACAAGTGTCATGTCAGCAAACATTTTGAGCTCTAGGAGGATTTAAAAAAAAAAAAAAAAAACTCAGTCCCAGTGGGAAAAAGGAAAAACTATGGGGACCAAGGGACACGTTTGGTTTAGACATCAACACTATTCCATTTTGGTATAAGATTAAAGACTTAATTGTAGGTATAAAGTTTGAAATAGTTATGTTTATGGGCATTTAGTTAGTTATGGTCAAGTTTAGGAATTCCATTAGAGGTATTAAGTTGGATAGTTAAGGTATTAGGTTAGAGATGGTTAAGTTAAGGTATTAGGGTAGATACTTTAGGCATTAGGTTAGAGATGGTTATGTTTGGTATTAGGGTAGATAGTTTAGGTATTAGGTTAGAGATGGTTATGTTTGGTATTAGGGTAGATAGTTTAGGTATTAGGTTAGAGATGGTTAAGTTAAGGTATTAGGGTAGATACTTTAGGCATTAGGTTAGAGATGGTTATGTTTGGTATTGGGTTAGATAGTTTAGGTATTAGGTTAGAGATGGTTATGTTTGGTATTGGGTTAGATAGCTTAGGCATTAGGTTAGAGATGGTTATGTTTGGTATTAGGGTAGATAGTTTAGGTATTAGGTTAGAGATGGTTATGTTTGGTATTAGGGTAGATAGTTTAGGTATTAGGTTAGAGATGGTTATGTTTGGTATTAGGGTAGATAGTTTAGGTATTAGGTTAGAGATGGTTATGTTTGGTATTAGGGTAGATATTTTAGGCATTAGGTTATATGTGGATCAGGACTAAGGTTTGTTGCCAGAGTGTCCCTTTAGTCCCCCCTTTAAAAGAGGGTTCCTAGCTAAGGGTGTTAGAAATACAATAGCAGACATGGTGTACAGAAAATAAAAAAAAGACATAAAATGATAAAAATGTCGCAGCTCAACTTTGTTCCGTCCTCATGCCCTGTAGTGGAAATGCAAAAATAAATGTCAGTTTCACAAAGTAAACATTTGTGCTGGATTACAGCGCAACCTGGTTAACCGAAACGTTAGCTATAGGATTCAAATTAAAAACAAGATTGGTTTTAATGCTGGCTGCAGGAGTTACTTCATCTAAATACTAGTGTTATAACAAAGTACACAAGTAAGTTGCGCTGTTTGCAGAAAATGCTTTCTTCAGGTGTTTTGTGACGATGGAGAAGGATAATGTAATTGCCCTTTAAGACAAGTAAATACTCCTCACAGCTCTCACCTGGTTCTCTGCACCGTGGCCACACGTCTGCTGCATGCCCAGCTGCTCTTCAATTAAAAGAATAGACACTGAAAAGACACCATTGATCCTTGAGGACATTTGTCACAACAAGAAGAACGGTCAGAAATAATACATCAAGGGCAAATATAGAAACTATGCACAGGATGCAACCAACTATTGTATAACATGCCAACATGTGTATATGATGTTGGGCAGAAACCTACGCAGCAGTGAGAACTTTACATAATCGTACACATACTAGAGTACACTAGCGAAACTAGACCCAGTAAGAAAGGAATTTTAATTTAGTGGCTATGAGGGCAGTGATGCATGATGAGTAGAATTGTCAAGAAGATTTAATGAAAGCGTCCAGAAATGTTAGTACCAGCTAGTCCTAGTGAAGGCTTGTTTAGTACACACTTTTGTTTAGATGTGTAGGAGTGATGCTGATAGTGTCGAAGTATTAATATTAAGTCAAGGTCTCTTTTGAAAAAGAGGTGCTTAGCGTCAACAAGGCCAACTTGTATAAAAAACAAAATGTAAGCCAAGAAAGAAATTCAGCATCTGTTAGACTACCGCTCCCAGTCTTCAGTCCACCTACAGCTCCCGGTCTTCAGTCCACCTACAGCTCCCAGCATCAGACCTGGATTTTGAAAGATACATTTTTCCTTTACAAACCGAGTAGAACAATCAACAGCTCAACTTGGAGGTTGCCTTTACCTTGCAGGAGGGGTTGTTCAACGTCATCAGGACCACCAGTCGATCCAGGGGACCCTCCATGTCCTCAATCATCAAACACCCACACAGAGATGATAGATGGCACTTCCAGACTTAAGATTTAATGTTTAACAAGATGTCAAAGTCTTGCTCGTGCAGAGGGCCGCAGCCATGTCCATATATTCTGCAGACATAAAAAGTTAATAAAGTACATTAATCATGGACAGAAGAAAGTGAAACAAATTGGAATAATGACTCACCTAAACGGTATATTAGGACCATCTCACTCTGAATTAAATTGCCCCTGAAGAAAAAAACAAATGGCAACAGTACATGAGCGACTGCTCATATTCAAGCTTTTAAAATTTCTAACACATCTGTTTAATATAAAAGTAATAATGGACCATTATGAAGGCCAGCATGAGCCATGTCTAGTAAGATGGTTTTGGTACAGTCAGGGAAACCCGTCCTTGACATCAATAAATTGTGAATACATTTTAGTCTAACCATCAAGTGCTTCAGTTAATACCCTTAGAAAGTGGTTAACTTTACTTGCCTGTGTTGCCGATGTTTGTACAAATCTTCCAATGGACGCTTGGTAAACTACAGATTATAAATATCAAAATGTAGAAATTCGTCAAATTTTAAATTTGTTGTACTGAAGAAGATCAATTTACCAGTAAAGATTATTAGGGTTACCAAACCTAATTCTAAGAGACAAGCATGTGTGTACCAATAGTCGACTACAAATGCAAAGTTCATAGCAGTCGTGTTGGAACAAACCTACTAAACTATGGGTGCAAAGCTCCCAACAGTAAATTAGAAAATTAGTTCAACAACCTTTCGACAAACCAGTCAACATGGTCAGTTGACAGTGGCCTGTACAAAAGCCCCTGCCAGACACAAATCAAATTCAGCGTTGGACAGAATAAACCGCATTGCATGGCCTTCAACATCAACCAGCAGTAAACGTCAGCTTGAAATGTATTGAAAGTTGAAAAGGCAAAAGAGTAGGTAAGAAATGGGATGTTAGGAGTAGTGTGTGCAAGCGCATGTGTAAATCAGTACGGCGTCTTTCACCAAATCTTCAGATTCCATCATGCCAGCAGTCTACAGCCTAAACCAACCAGTTAAACCTGGAACCAAACCTCAACACGCCCACAGTTATTAATCAGTCAATCTTGGGTTTCTCTGCCATACTTTCAAAAGGCCCAGGTGGATAAACAATGGACGGCTCAACAACAGAACACACATCCTTTGCGTCACTCTTTAAAAAAAAAATCCTGTCAAGGGGCCTTTTAGCGACGTTGGAGAAGAAGAAGTGTTTGTGGATTCCTGATGCGGCCTTCAACTGTGCCAGAAGGATGTCTTGGCAAGACACCAAACAAACGTTGAAAACCAAACAAGACCTTGACAAAATTGTGTAGTGCACACCAATACCAGTCGACAGTGGCCCGTACAAAAAGGACCCCTTAAAAGAAACCGCAGCACTGCACAGGATGTCCTCCAACCCAGTGATGCTTGTAAACCAAACAAGCCATTGACACATTGTGCAGTGTTGTGATTTGTCTACTTACCCCTAAACATATTTAATCTGATTTTTAATCTGATTAATAGATTTTGAACCAAACGGTTCTGTAGGATGCTGAAACTTGTCAGATGTAGCTGAGCATTCTTACCATAGTTGATTCGTAATTATGGATCCCGCCACCGGTCCTGATGAGACCCACCCACGCTGCCAAGAATCACTGTGATTGGCTGGTGACAGGAGGTTATGGTCAAGTTTAGGTATTAGGCAAGAGATGGTGAAGTTTAGGTATTAGGTTCGGCATGGTTAAGTTTAGGGATGGTTTAGGTTAAGTATTAGGTTAGAGATGGTTAAGTTTAGGTATTAGGTTTGGGATGGTTAAGTTTATGTATTAGGTTTGGGATGGTTAAGTTTAGGTATTGGGTTAGAGATGGTTAAGTTTAGGTATTGGGTTAGAGATGGTTAAGTTTAGGTATTGGGTTAGAGATGGTTAAGTTTAGGTATTGGGTTAGAGATGGTTAAGTTTAGGTATTGGGTTTGGGATGGTTAAGTTTAGGTATTGGGTTAGAGAAGGTTAAGTTTAGGTATTGGGTTAGAGATGGTTAAGTTTAGGTATTAGGTTAGGAATGGTTAAGTTTGGGTTTTAGGTTCGAGATGTTTAAGTTTAGGTTACGTTAGAGTGCCATGTTTAGTGAGCGTGTTCAAGCCAATCACAACGCAATTCCTGCTGTTGTGGGCGGGTCTCCATCAGGACCAGCGGTGGAATGCATAATTACGCATCAACTACAGGAATAATGTTCAGCTTCATACAAGTTTGTCAGCATCCTACAGACATTTTTTTAAAATCTATTAATCAGATTCATTAATTAAATAAGTGAATTACATACAAGTAGACAAATCACAACACATGGTACTGCATAAGCCGTCAATGGTTGTTGGTTTACATACAAACACCATATTATCAATAATTTGCTTGATAGTTTACCACCTAGTTGTCACAATTCCTTCACCATGGTTATCAGTTGGCCCCACGCAGTTGTCTTAGTTTTTCCTCAAAAGGGAAACAACAACAACAACAGAGCTCACATGAAGCCAAGAGCCCAAACAAATCCAAACAACTTCAACCAGCTCATAAATGAATACAAATTGGGAATTGCTCACTGCGGTGTTCCTCGTTGAAGCTCCCCCGTCGGTGGCCACATTTGTCCAGATTGTTTAGTTAAAAGCGCACAAAAAACACAAAACAAGAAACGACTGGTCCTTTGTAAATTGAGTTTGATGGCGACGTTTGAAAAAAAACGGTCCAATCTAGACCGCAAACGTGCTAAACGCTTTGCTTTTGCAGTCCGACAAAAAAAAAAAATTGCGCGCCTTAATATGGAGGCTGCGACAGGTGAACTTAATTAAGAGAGCTAATGAGAATAAACGCACTGTGATTGGTTGTGAGAGAGACGCATGAGAGGGGTCAACGCAGCCTATTGCCGAGGCCTACCGAAGACCTGCACATATGTAAGGTGATATGGCTGAATTTGATGCTAAATGCATCTACCTTGTTCAAACACCTTTACTTGAAACCATAGCAATCACTCAGAATATTTATTTATATTCAATATATATTTTATATTCATTTAGAATATTTATGTTGAGTATACAGTGCCTCATTGTAGGCATACAATACAATCAAGTCATATCTGCATCCTATATACTGTAGATACTTACCATCATTGCTGGAACAGTTAATGAACATATAACATAGGCCTACATGATTCATTTTATTATTAATTATGAATTATATATAATTATAAAATCCATTGCCATGGTTGCCGCAGGGCTAAGATCTGCTGCCTTCATCCGTCTTCAACCAAACCTTCCAATCAGATGAATTATCTCACCCCAGAGTGTGTGTGTCCACTCCAAGCAGGCCTACCACACTGGCTGGCTGGTGGTGGCAGCATGGTGGACACGTGGAAAACGGCCTACATAGATGAACCAGTAAACACATTGATTTCTGTATTGACCCGTATATTTGTATTATGAATTATTAGGAATTACTACAGCATGAAATCTGATTCACATTGCCGAATACATTGAGGGGAAACACTGAAAATTGCTGACACTGCATATTGTCTACATGAGGTTAATGTTGAGTTTTTAATTCATTGTGAACTTTGAGAGACTTCTGTGTGGTTCACCTTAAAGCTACATCTAATTTTCTTATATTTTTCTTCTCGTGTGGTTCGTATTGGCACACACCTTTCCTTACTGTCTCCTTCACGTCCATTCTATAAGGTTTACTTACCCACAGCTTGTGGCCCTATGTGGTGGTGTAACTTACTTACTAAAAGCTTTTTTTTCTTTCTTTCTTTCTTTCTTTCTTCCTACCTTCCAGGTTGGTAGTTCCTAACAAAGGTTATTCTTCCTTAGACCAGAGTCCAGATGAGAAGCCTTTGGTGGCCCTAGACACAGACAGGTGAAAACACACACACACACACACACACACACACACTCTCTCTGTCACTCTACACCCCATACCCATCATAACTGTCTATATAAAGCTTATATAACATCACATCTAACGATACGTTTGTGTTTCAGCGATGACGACTTTGACATGTCTAGATACTCCTCGTCGGGATACTCCTCAGCTGAGGTGAGATGGGGGGGCAGCACCCATGCAATCACATTGAGATAGCATCCATACAATCAGACACCCATGTGCCACACGCCCCACACACACTCACTGCTATGACTTTTATATAATGCATACATAAGTGTTATGTTTACTCTTCATAATTATATATATATATATATATATATATATCATGTAACTTCAACTCTAAGACCTTCAAAGTCCACACTGTGTGGAATATAACAATCACTTAAAGAGGTCAAACACGTTTGATTTCTGTATACATTCATTCATTCTCATACATACCGACGGCGCTCAAGTATTCATTGTGTGTATTTTTCAAGATGACAAATCTGGGGAAGTAAATCTTCCGGATTTGGGTCCAAGTGATCAATCACCAACAACCACTGTGATGATGACCCGTGCTCGACTATAGGTGGTGCTGTGTTTGCAGTTTGTGGCTATTGAAGCGTGAACTAGGGGGAACACAGCCTCCAGGTGCAGTCACATGATACTAGCCTTACTGGTTTCCCTTGAGCTTACTTCCTGTCCACGCAAGCCGGCGTCACCGCTCAGCCCTGATTAACCAAGCAGCGAGTAGAATTCATGAATCCCAAAGTATGAAAAAAAGTGTTTAATTCACGTAATGTGTGTGTGTGTGTGTGTGTGTGTGAGAGACCTATTAACCTTGTAACCCACCTGCCTCTCACCCCCCCCCCCCCCATGTGGCATCCAGCAAATCAATCAGGACCTGAATATTCAGCTACTCAAAGATGGCTACCGTCTAGACGAGATCCCCGACGACGAGGACCTGGATCTCATCCCGCCGAAATCCGTGAATCCCACCTGCATGTGTTGCCAGGCGACCTCCTCCAGCGCCTGTCAAATACAGTAACCCCCCCCCCCCCCCACCCACCCACAGCGCCGCGCCCACCCCGCTCCTTTACACATGAACCCCCCCCCAACCCCAGCCACCTGTCTTCTGCTGAGTATACTTTGCCAGAGAGTGGCAACAGGGAAACGATGGTAGTAGTGCGTCGTCGCACTTCGGTACTATTGATGACGACGAATACATAAAAGATATTTAATCCAGTGAACAAAACAAAAAGGAAAAGGCCAAATTAAAAACTAGACGAGAAGGGACCCCCCCCCCCCGCCCTCAAGACAAAGACAGTGTGTTTTTAAGTTTGGTTTATTTTATTTCCTCCTATGGTAGGAAACATGCTTCTGTCGCCGTCAGGGATTTGGCTCCCCCTCTCCTTTTACCTTCTCTTCTGGATTACATGTTGTTGACACAGGCGGAAACCAAACTGACGTTTCTCGGACGCTTTTAGTACCGATCCCTTATCATTACTGCTGCTGACTCCACTGAATCTGCGTACATAAGTCCTAGGTTGTATTTATTGTAATGTTTGATTTCCGGCTAATATATATATATATATATATATATATATATATATATATATTTACACTTTTTTGTAGTTTATTCGAATTTTTGTGAATTGTGTACAAAGCAAGCACACAAAACAAACAAACAAAGCACTGAAGGATTGTATGCCGAACCGAGAAGCGCTGAGGCAGATGTCGGTGCCGTCATTATTAGAAGCAATTGAATTAGTAGTACTGCACGTGTTTGTTATGTAGCACAGGAGATATTGCACTTAATCAATCCCATCCCCCCCCCCCCCCCACACCACCACACTCCCTCCTTCTGACAACATCACCCTTTACTTGTTCTTGACTGGCTTGACTTCACTGGGGGGGGGGGGGGGGGTGAATGTATGAACACAAACGGCAACAGAATAAGAAGAAGCACACAGAAGAGAACGGATAGATAGAGAGTCGTTCGGACGGAGGAAGATAGCCCTGTTGCCAACAAATCTTTGTGTCCCAATGTTTCTACTGGTTTTTGGCACCGTTTCTTTGCTGTACTTTTATTTAATCATTTAGGATGTGTTACTGTTGCACATTTGAATGTAATGTCGTGTGTTAGGTTTGCGTGGCGTTTCTACCGTCTTTCCTGTTCAAGAACACACAGTGACGGTGTCTTATCTGAAATGAACTGTGTTGAAAAGGGAAGATTGTTGTTGTTGCACCACCAACTCCCTCCTCCAAGAGCCAAAGGTTCTTGGTGTGCGTGTGCGTGTGCGTGTGTGTGTGTGGGGGGGGGGGGGGGGGGGACTTAAGTTATTCTCTAACACTGTTCTTAGCTGGAGTAAGCTCTTTTTTGTTTTTGGACACATGTTATTGTTTTACCCCATATCCACATCCTTTCCACCATTGTGTCATGATAAGGGACTCCAACCCCGGCTGCCATTATGTGTCTCTGCATCATTTACATGTGAAGACAACGCTAACACAACTGAATGGGACGTTTTTCCTTCTGTATTCAAATCAGAATCGATTTTTAATCCACAGTCGATTTATTATTGGCTGTATCTTTACAACACTTAATCTCTCTCTCCTTTTCTCTTATCAGTTGATGACTTGGAATTAGAGTATGCCTTAAGTACAGAGATGTTTGAAAGACTTGTGTATATTTATTTCCCTACCGAGTTTATTTGAAAGAACATTTGCCGATTTATGATTTCATGGTTTTTCGTTTTTACTTTTAAACACGGGTGAAAATTGTCTTTATTTAGTTTTTAATTATTTTGTTGTATTGTAAACACTTTCATTCCAGTATTTAACAACGTAATGTGTAGTGTATGAAATCAATAAATAAACACTAAGCTAGTGGAAAATAAACTCTGTTTCCCTGTTTCATGTTTCATTACTTGTACCTGTCAAATATTGACATGAACATATCGACCTTGTGTCTCCTACGCCCTTTCTGTCTGCCTATGTGGTGTTTTCTATGCGTCATGGTGACCTCGACAATTAAAAACAAACAAAAAACATATTTAGAAAGACCTCTAGGTTTATTGTTAAAACTTTAAAGAGTATAATTTCACCTATGTACATGACAATTACACAGCCCCTGTTCTGGACCCTTTGGTAAACCTGAACGCAGTACAGTAGCATAGAATACAATTGGCACAGTAGCATCAAAAGTAAAGGCTTTAAGCTGAAAGGCACCAACATCATTGTCATTGTATGGTTTAAAATGGTAAACCTTTTTCACTTTTTGCATCGGGAGAGGCTGTTCTGTGGATTTTTCTAAGCATCGCCTGGCGTTTCGAGATGAATTGTGTATATCCAAACTGTTTTATTGGGTCTTGAGATCCCATGTTATACAATATTGCAAAACAAAATACTTTCTTTGAAATAATTGCACACATTATGGAAGGGATAGTCTCAAAAAGCACACAAAATCAAGCATCTGAAATGAATCATCTGGAAATAATGCTGTGCTTTCAATTCTCCCCAGAGAGTATAACTTATATTAACTTACAATAAACAGAAAATACACCATTCCCTCAATGCAATCAACACACTTGAAACCATGTTTTGTATTTTACCCTTTTTTGTATGTACATTTACTGCTGCACATGAGACAATTGTCTTTAACATAAAAAGGGAATTTGGCGATGTTAATTCATCAGGATTTACAAATCTTCGAAATAAATGTATACAATGTAGTTTTAACCTAAAAATGTCCCAAGTTCCTACTCATACATAGAATCCAGAGTCCAGACCACTGTGAGCGATACATTCAATGATGTAACATTTCTGCTATAAAGGCTTGCAATTCATCGTTTTATACTTTCTTACTCCTCGGCATCATTATTAATGTATTTCCTGAAATAGACATGAAATTGACTAATGAATTAATATTATGAATAATTACTTTGTGAAACAGGCCGGCTAATAGCACAATAAACAAGGCATGATTGTTAGTAGCTATCTCTATATTATCTAGTTTTTGGAAGTCTTTTGGAAGTTTTAAGTCTAATAGATACGCAACTACATATTTATCTTTGAATACTCGAGTTCTGGATTATTTTCAATACATCAACCTACCTCAATATACCCAGAATAACATTAATCTAATTTTATTATTAGACTATTAGACAAGAAAAGGCCTCTGTATAACTACAATCTATCAATCAGATTGATATCTTCCATAGCTCTTGAACAAAATGGTGTTTTCCTGAATTGGTTTAAGCCCATTAGCGTAGTCTGTAAATAATAGAAGAACATTTCAATCAATTCATTGAATGAGTGTATTTGTGTACCGTTGCACCCCTGCTGTTTATTCATAGGTCTACATTAATCTATATAGCTATGTACAAAAGGCTCAACTCAGTTTCATATTATTAAAGTATACAAAAAATCGGAGTTATGCTGACCAAGCGTATGACTCAGCCGGCGGGTTGCGTCCAGTTCATTTTAAATAAGAAAACATACTCACAGTAGAATGACCACTGGTTCTAGGTAGTATCAAAGATTCCCTTTTTGAAATGGAAAGATAACTGTACATTATGTTTGCACTATTTACAGAGAACATCTGCACATTGTCATGCTTTTGATAGTTTTTTGTCTCCAGTAATTATTTACAGTATGTTTTGAATAGTCTGTAGTGCACAGAAAACTGCAATGAGTCCCAGCGAACACAACTCGATGGTGTTGGCACTGAAATCCAAGTGGGCTTTGCGCGTGTGTGTGTGTGTGTGTGTGTGTGTGTGTGTGTGTGTGTGTGTGTGTGTGTGTGTGTGTGTGTGTGTGTGTGTGTGTGTGTGTGTGTGTGTGTGTGTGTGTGTGTGTGTGTGTGTGCATGCGCGCGTGCGCGTGTGTGCTCATGGGCGTGTGCGAGCGCTCATGTGACCGAACGGGAGTGTGTTTCCTGACCTAAAGCCCCGCAGGACTTCGGTCTCCAGAGTCCGAAGAGGAGAGGGACAGGGAGCAGCGGCGTCTCTTCGCCGCGCCGGCGCACTGCAGCATGCTGGGCTGGAAGCCCGCGTGGCGGCGGGCGTGCTTCGTCAGGTGGTCGCTCCTCATGAAGCTCTTGTCGCACAGCGGACAGTTGAAGCGCTTCTCGCCGGTGTGCGTGCGGTAGTGCCGCGTCAGCTCGTCCGACCGCGAGAACTTCTTGCCGCAATCCTTCCAGGTGCACTCAAAGGGACGCTCGCCTGCGGACACACACACACACACACACACACACACACACACACACACACACACACACACACACACACACACACACACACACACACACACACACACACACACACACACACACACACACACACACACGTTGGGCTGAATAGAGGCAAGGCAGCTTTATTTATATAGCGCATTTCATACACAATGGCAACTCAATGCGCTTTACATAAAACAATAAGAATTGAAATCAAAATTAAAAAATAAATAAATAAACACCTATAAGTAAAAAAAAAAAAAAAAAAGGTGCATTCATAAAACCTGTATAATAGCGTACATCATTTCAGGGAACAACACTAACACACAACCAGGAAGTCCTCCTCGCCAGCGGGTTCACGTGTGTTCCCCTGACCACGTGTCTCTCCTTGTTTACAACCCCGGGAAGGGGGCGTGGCGAGGCGGTGACGTACGCGGAAGTGACCGCGGCAGCCAGGTCGCCTCGGCTTTTAAAGAGCGTGTGGGGACAGCAAAGTCACAGTGACCCGCAAAAGTGCGCGCATCTCGTTATCCCCCCGCGGCCAACGCGATAACGACGCGCGACTCCCACGCTTATACAACAACGCTGACCTTTAAAGCTTCCCGTTAACAACAACAACAACAACACATTCAAATAAAGAAATCAAATGGGAACGTCGACATTGACTCATGACACCGACGTCACCCATCCTATGACAGACAGACAGACATCACGACATGGCCGACAGACAGGCCTGCCGGTTTCAAGGCTGTTTGTTCAGGGGGAAGACGTGTCATCGCATCTCAACTCCACCCAAACTATTTACAGTACGCCACACACAATATATATAGATATAGATATATATCTACATATAGGCCTATCTGCGGCACGCGCTGTTCCTAGAACACAATATCTGCGCGCGCCAACAGCGGACCAAAGACACCGCCCCCCCCCCCCCCCCCCCCCCAGCCTGCGGTTCTCTGCAGTCACCCCCCCCACCCCCAACACACACACACACACACACACACACACCTCCCACCCCCACAGAGACACACATTCGCAGGTCTCATTTCTTATAAAACGTCCCCTGCAATATGATCAAGTTGGCGCACAAATACGCCACTAAAAAAAAACACATTATTACACATTGCAGCTTTGGTTCATAGTGATATGAGGTTTGAGTGTGTGCGTGCGTGCGTGCGTGCGTGTGCGTGTGCGTGTGTGTGTGTGTGTGTGTGTGTGCGTGTGTGTGTGTGTGTGTGTGGGGGGGGGGGGGGGGGGGCTGAACCCTTACCGGTGTGGACCCTCAAGTGCGCCTTGAGGTGGGAGGACTTCCCGTACATTTTCCCGCAGCCGGCGAAGGGGCAGCGGTGCTTCTTCTCGGGGGAGCCGTGTTTCACAGACTTCCTAATCCGACAGTGGGTCGCCCGCACCGGCACCGGTACCGGAACCGGCACCGATACCGGAACCGGTCCCGCGGCCCGGGGGTCCTGATCCCCGCAGTCCGCCCTGTCCCCCCGGTTGTTGGCGTCGGTTTGCGCCAGGCATTTGGCGGCTCCTCCTCCGCCGCCGATGCCGTTGGGGACGCATTTGTTCAGGTCCAGGAGGATCATCGCCACCATCAACAAAGTCCTGTTCTCCTGGTTCTCCTTGAGCACGTCGTCCTCCTCCTCTTCCTCCTCCTCCTCCGTCGGCGGCGCGTCGGGGGGTCGCTGGTCCCCCTCCGACATCATCATCATCGTCATCGGAGAAACGGACGTATTGAACAATTGAAAACCCCCCCGCCGAAAAAAATAAATAAATATACAACCCAAAAATCACCCTGTCCACCGGCCACCGGGGGACATGTGGCTACCGGTCCACACGTGTCGTCCTCGGTGCGACCATTCCCCCCCAAAAAAGACGCGTGTTCTCGCGGTTTTCGAAATGCGGATCGGCGCAAACCCTTAAAAAAAATCGGGTGTAGGCCTATATAGCGCTAGAAAAACCCACGCCTGGATCAGGGGGTCTCGCTGGCCCGGATCGATAAGCCTTTTTTTTCACAACGTGTGCATCATCATCGATGGGAAAAGTGTGTGTGTGTGTGTGTGGGGGGGGGTGGGTGTCTCGGTCCGTCCGGTCCGTCGCCCTGGGCTGACGTGGGTCGACTCGTCCCGCGAAGCCGCGCGTGCACCACTTTTTCCTCAACTCCGAGAAACAATTTCGCGGAATCCCACGGTGTCATAATAAAGCGGCGCTGTGATTGGCCAGGAGGGGGAGGGGGGAGAGAGGGGGGGGGGGGGGGGGGGAAACGTGACTCGTCCCTTTTGTGTGTGTGTGTGTGTGTGTGTGTGTGTGTGTGTACGTTTTTTGTTTTTTTTTACGCTGGATGCGGATGGAGGAATCACGGAGATTAAAGTTCATCAGGTCAAACGCAGGACTATATATATATATATATATACAGTATATATATATATATATATATATATATATATATATATATATATATATATATATATATATATATATATATATATATATATATATATATATACAGCCTGTGTGCCATATGTAGGTTACATAAACATGAGCCTACTTCTGAAGACCAAACCACCACACTTCACACTTCACACATCCATAAAACACGTCAACATCCTGCCGCCTCCCCACCAAGACGCCGGGTGTCTTTAAGTCCCGCCCCCCTCCTCCTCCTCCTCCCCTCCTCCATTACATGTAATGTAGTGTAAACGGGGGGGGCGTCGCATCAACCCCATTATTTGACGCAGGCCTGCTACCGAAACGTAAAGCCTGCCAGTGCCTCCCACGTGGACAGTGATCTCGCGAGACTATATGGTGAGACTATACGTACCTCTAGGTTCCTAGGATTTGGGTCAGGTCATGTGATGGACCTGTGGAACCGGTGAACCTGGTGATGATGATGGTGATGATGATGATGATGATGATGATGATGATGATGATGATGATGATGATGATGATGGCGACCCGCCCCCTCCGCCTGAACTGCTTGCTCAATCCACTTTTTTTTTCTGTTGTTTTCCCAAATGTGCTTTTGGGTTTCCAAGAAGAAATTGAACAGGGGGGGGGGG
>JAOPHQ010006309.1:10000-128431 GCA_030340625.1 Merluccius polli | reverse complement strand
TCCAGACACATCGCCTCGTCTCCTGGTGGTGTGTGTGTGTGTGTGTGTGTGTGTGTGTGTGTGTGTGTGTGTGTGTGTGTGTGTGTGTGTGTGTGTGTGTGTGTGTGTGTGTGTGTGTGTGTGTGTGTGTGTGTGTGTGTGTGTGTGTGTGTGTGAGAGAGACATGTTAAAAACAGGTTGCTAATTGTCTAGACATGCACAAGCTAATATATATACTCGGGACAATAGAATCTGATCCTGACTTATGAATTAAAGTAGCTAGGTTTTCCCCTTGGACGTAAAATGGAAAACAAACTTTTTCTTTCCATAAGATGGTAAATATGGGATTAAAATAGGGGAGCAGGTAAGTTAGCACGCAAGGAATTTGTCTTGGGGCACTGCTAACTAAAGGGCAATACAAGAGACATAAGAGCAAATTAGCGTTTTAGGTGTTGTACATATTGCACTATAAAGTTTAAACGGTATGGAAATGGAAAGACTGGCAAATATGCAAGTAAAGGCTTTATGCAGGTAAAGCTCATCGCCATGACGTCATCCTACAGAGTGGAAGCGAGAGCCAGACGGAGAGAAAGCAGATAACCGGGTACCGTCGTCAGGCGCTTCCTCCCACGGCTGTCCGTTCACCAACACGTTGTCAAGGACCGCGGCCTCAAAGTTCTGCAGACATGTGAAATACAAATAAAAACCCACACCTTAGAAACAGCTAAGGTATGCATGCCTGTTTGTTCAGTCTAACATTTGAAATACGCACACTACACCAGTAACGAGACTTTACAACCAAAACGAGTTCAGTTTAGTTTAACCACTTAACGTAATGAGGCAAATAAGAAATATTATCGACATTTCGCAGCGCAAAATCCAAACCACAGGAGCTGCAGCTCTGTGATAAACTGAATCACAGCACTCTAAGACCGACACCTCATCTCCAGGTGGAAGAAGACCACATCAGGACAGACAGGCGCAGCAGCACGCAACCACACAGACAGACAGAGGCGCAGCAGCACGCACCACACAGACAGACAGACAGAGAGGCGCAGCAGCACGCACCACACAGACAGAGAGGCGCAGCTGCACGCACCACACAGACAGACAGAGAGGCGCAGCAGCACGCACCAGACAGACAGACAGAGGCGCAGCAGCACGCACCACACAGACAGACAGAGGCGCAGCAGCACGCACCACACAGACAGACAGAGAGGCGCAGCAGCACGCACCACACAGACAGACAGAGGCGCAGCAGCACGCACAAGACAGACAGAGAGGCGCAGCAGCACGCACCACACAGACAGACAGACACAGCAGCACGCACCACACAGACAGACAGACACAGCAGCACGCACCACACAGACACAGACACAGCAGCACGCACCACACAGACAGACACAGCAGCACGCACCACACAAACAGACAGACAGGCACAGCAGCACGCACCACACAGACGGGCAGAGAGGCGCAACAGCACGCACCACACAGACAGACATATGCTGTGTCTGAAATCGCGCACTTACGTAAGTGCACTTACATTTAGTGCACTTCATTATCCCCACAGTACACTTACTTATAGGCGCAGTGCTCTCATTTCTACAGTGCACTGTCAAAACAGCCTTCGCGCACCGACCGGAAATGAGTTCGCAGTTTGACGGTTTTTTTTTTTTTTTTGCCGTTTTCCTCCTGGCGGAAAACGGCATACCGCTAAGTTTATTTACCTATGAAATATATTAATATATATTAATTTACATATTCAATACTATTTTACATTTGTAGAGCGCGTTGGTCTCAACTGTTACTATGGTTACTCCTGTGTGTCCTCCATTTTTGATTCCGCCCCTTCCGCTACGTAGACAAAATGGCGGCCGTTGAGTGCGGAAAGTGTCCATCGGTCCACACTCAATTTTAGATCGTTTTGAGTGTGCCACCGAGGTATTTCCAGTGCACTGCATTTTGGCACACTCAACGCTTTTGCGCAAAGTGCACTCAAAAAAGTAAGTGTAAGTATAGAAGTGCGCGATTTCAGACACACCAATAGACACACCACAGACAGACATGCGCAGCAGCACGCACCAGACAGACAGACAGACAGACAGACAGAGAGAGAGAGAGAGAGAGAGAGACAGAGAGAGACAGAGAGAGAGAGAGAGCACGCACCGCTAGGAGCTCGTGCAGCAGCAGTCGCCCCGCGTCCCCCGGAAGTTCGGCCTGGCCGTCCAGCGCGCGCCGTAATAACTCTTTATATTCCTCTATTTGTTGGACGACCGCTGTCTTCGAGTCCACGCGCACCCGGTAATCCCGGGGGCTGACGTCATGGCGAGACGCGCTTTCCGCTCCCTCCATGTCTCCACGCCGCGGACGGACGTTTGCCGCCAAACGGTTTGTATGGCGCGCGCGCACACAGGAAGCGGATGTCGCTCCCCTTTCGCCGTCCGACGGCCAAAGGAGTCCGAGAAACAATTGCTCAAGAGCAACGTTCCGCTTATTTGTTCTTGTCTTGTTTGTTGGATTTGTTTTGGATTCATGTTGCCTTCAACACTTCTTCAAATATATAACTTCAAATATAGATCAAATGGGAAGAGGTTAGACTTTAAAGACTGGGGTAGACTACAGGCAATCACAGAAAGCTAATATTAATGTATGTATTATTTTTAGTATTATGTTTATTTTTATTGACTTATTATTAGCACTGCCACCGAAACGCTATCACCACTGCGCCTACTATTACAATTGCTGCTACTACTACTGTTACTGTTAGATTAATGTATCTGTTACTTACACATATGTTAGTCAGGCATAACTGGAATCCCAATCTATGTCACTGGGCAGAATAGCAGTGGTTAGGGTGTGGTGTGGGTGTGGTGTATGTGCATGTTATTTAGAAACATGAACATTAAACTTTTGGTGTGAATACTTACAGTTGGAGTACAAGTAGAGTTTTGCTTCCACTTATGATTATTGTCAATCTTTAGAAAGATTTACCGAACTTGTATGTAAGTATTCACATTGAAATAAAAGTGGTATTCAGATTCAGATTTTGTTACATTTTCCTAGCACCCCTGCAATCCTTAGTAGCCCTAGGGGTACGCGAACCACTGTCCTAATTAAATGAGTTGTCACTTTGGATAAAATAGTCGTTTTTACTGCTCCAACTGAGAGCGCCTCACTAGTCAAGCCTCAGGTTCACTAAAACGTCTCACTAGTCGAGCCTCAGGTTCACTAAAACGTCTCACTAGTCGAGCCTCAGGTTCACTAAAACGTCTCACTAGTCGAGCCTCAGGTTCACTTGCGTGGCTTCTGACATCCACCACAGGCCATCTGGCATTCAGTGTTTGATGTTTTCATGTTGGGTGTGGACCCGATCACCACCACATCCCACCCGTGCCTCTCTCCCAGCGGCAGTTCGAGACCCAGTCGGCTTGAGGATGCCTTGGCCCCTCATCCCTGACTGCACCGCAGGGGGCTGGCAGGCAGGGGGGCCGCTCCGTTCAGCTCCAGGTACACTGGGAACCTTTTGTTTTCCATCCTCTGCTTATTTATTCCTTGTCCTTTGCCTTCAAGACATGAAACAGTGAGAGGCTGGGTGTAACCTGTGGCCCTGCGGGGGGTCCAGGTAGAACAACAAGCTGGCCCAGCAGGGGGGCTGCGGGGTCCCTTTGTCCCTTGAACCCGAGGGCCCCAGGAACCGGGGGTCTTGTGCCTTTGAAGCAATAAACAATTTTTAATGTTGAAGTTTAACTCGTTGTTGCATAACGGTATAGTGGTCACTGTATAACTCGCGTCATTTTGTAATGAAGTTTGATTCGAAGACTGGATTGTAGCTGGTGCTGCAAATTGTGTGTACTTTGTGTACTGTACTTTGTGTTTACTTAACAACCTTTTAAACTCAACTCGTGACTAGCAATAGCAATATGGAATAGCACTATGATTTTGTATTATGTATATTTTGCTTATTATGTATATTCTGAAAAGTTACAAGATGGCACCTGCAGACGGCTGCCTCTGTGTGTTGGCACGCATCGTTTTGTCTGTAATATTTTAATCTATATTTATGTCCTTAGATAGTTCCTGTTTATTGTATGCACCATCCACACCAAAGCAAATTCCTTGTAAGTGAAAACTTATCTGGCAATGAATCTCATTCTGATTCTGATTCTTATCACTGTTATCTTATATCACTAGATTCTTGCACAGCCATATTGTGTTTTATTGGAACATTTATGAATGGAGAAAAGAAGTATGATTTCAACAAATGAGTGTGTTTATGAACACAACCCCATGAGTCATTGTTAGCTTGAAACCTCAACCATGCTGAAGGCTTCCCCTTACTGAATTGATGTCGACTGAGTTGCATAAAACACAAGAAGGCCAATTTACAACTCAACCTTAAAGGTGCTCGCCCACTGCCCCAACAAACGCCAACGTCAGGGCCATATGCACACACACATGCACACACACACATACAGGCAGATGTGTGGGATGTGTACGTGTGTAGTTAGAAAGAGGAGAGGAATGTGTTTGTGTGTCTGTGTGTAGTCAGTAGAAAGAGAGGAATGTGTGTGTGTGTGTGTGTGTGTAGTTAGTAGAAAGAGAGGAATGTGTGTGTGTGTGTGTTGGTATTGCAGATTACTGCAACTCGCTCTGGCTGGACTCTCTGCCTCCGTTTTCCCATGTGACCCCCCTCTTCCACGACCTCCTCTGGCTCCCTGTAGTAGCTCGCATCAGATTCAAGACAATGGTATTGGCCTACAAGGCTGTCCACCGAAACTGCCCCGACCTACCAAGCGTTAGTCAGACCCCACTCCCGGCTAGAGCCCTCCGCTCCGCTCAACCTTGGCTAGCCGGCTGGTACCGCCATCGCTAAGAGCTAGCAAAGGTCGCACAGCTAAGTCACAACTCTGTTTTGGCACCGCTATGGTGGACCGAGCTCCCTGCCGATGTCAGGACTGCAGAGTAGCTCACCGGCTTCTGCAAGAGACTCAAGACTCGCATGCGATAGCCTGCTTCCATGCACCTAGCAACCTAGCAATTATGAGTGCTTGACACTTTTTGTAGTGACATCCTTACTGTACCGACAGCGATGTGTTGTTGTTTCACTTCTTCTGACAAATGTACTTATTGTAAGTCACTTTGGACAGAAGCGTCTGCTAAATGCCATAAATGTAAATGTAATGAAAATGTAAATGTAGCTTGTAGTAAACAAGAGGCCTAGCAGTCTGTGAATCAGTAGGATCAGCGACAGATTATCTAAATCACAAGCCCACAAGTCAGGCTCTCGGACTAATCCAGTCTGGCTCTCGCAGTCATTTGAGTTTTCAATTCATTTTGGCCCGCATCTTTAACTCGCGCTCTGTGAGGCTCGACGCGGCTTCCGGGTGACTGGTGGAGGGACACTTTATACGCCATGCACTGCTGGTTTAGTTCATCAGCTTGTCAGTAAACATACACACACACACACACACACACACACACACACATGTTATATAAATGAGTGGAGTAATAGACATATCCACATCTATAAATGTAACAAATATTGAACATTATTTTTTTAATATACATATTTATATTTAAGTCCTCCATCAAATCAAACAGGTTGGAGCTCGGGAGGTTGTCTCCCGCTACATCAGGTGTGTTTTGTCTGAAAGAGAGCAGAAAACACACAAAAAGTCACACAAAAGACATTTCGGTCAGTAGAAATTAGTCTACCAATTCCTCATTCATTTATAGGAATAAATCTGCCAAAGATTCGGTCAATTTGAAATTGTAGACTACCAGGCCTAATATCGCTTATAACAACGGCAACAGTATGAGGAGAATAAGATGACGAATACAAACACCATAATAGCACTTTGGCACCGTCAGGCAGCTCACACACACACATAAACACTTGACGACGGCTGCCTCCTGTTTCCTCTCCCCTCCATTTGTATCATCTTACGTCTCTCCTCGAAGTGCCTCCTCTCCGGCAGCGGGGCAGCGGTCGGCCTCTCCGTCCACGCCGACCTCGGCTCCGGTCCCTGCGGCCTGGGGAGAGCGGGTGTCCCAGGTCGTCCGGAGGTGGCACCCGAAGTGTTTCCGCTCAGGCCGGTCCCAAAACTGCCTGCTGTTCATCTCCACCTGACACCACGTCTCCCTGCGCAGGTTCTGCGCATACAGTTCTTGCTGGGTGGGTTTAGGCATATTCTGCTTTGAGGATTGGGTTTTATTTTTTATTTCCTATATATAGTTCCTGTGAGCTGCGTCTCGCGTGACCACAGACACGTTTTGTAACAGCACCGAGCGTATGTGCACGCAAGTTGTTGGTTTTTTATCTACAGGATGACGACACCGTAAAACTCACAAATGATTTATTCACGAGGGTGTGTGTGTCGAACCCGAGCCGTGGACTGCCAGGAAACCATTGACAACCACTTAAACGTTTCGTACCTTTAGGCTAATAAAACATGAATGGGCCATCGTTTGTAGTTCACTACAGCACGTGCTTTCTTGAACTTTGCCTATTCAAGCAGACGTTAGTCTCCTCAGATAGGCCTGTATTCTGGCTCTTCTGAGGTTAGGGGACTTTAAACAGCATCCTATGACTGTAGGCCACATGTAAATTAACCTGTAGACAGTGGTGGAGGAAGTACTTGTTTGTGTACCCTGACGTCCTACTAATCTGTGATCCATCCTGACTACTTATATATGGACACTACAAGTGCTTTTATAGATAGCTGTATCACATGTTTTAGCAGATGCCTAGGAGCTAGCTAACTAAACAGGTAGCTATGAACTGGCTTGTCTCGCAGAGAGAGACAATGGAGGAAGAGAGAGAGAGAGAGAGAGAGAGAGAGAGAGAGATTTGAACAGCATCTTTCATAGTCCTTAGAACAACACAGCTGTTTATAAATGAACCTGCCAGACAGACTGACATTCATACAGCTCACATACTCCTACTGTACATAAACACATGTATACACTATGTAAATACATAGATGTGCTGTACCTTTACATGAAACTGTCTGTCTGCATTTCCACCCGAGCAATAACATACCTGAACCTTGCCTCCATATAATCGCCTATAAGGGGATGTTATGAGGGTCTGACACAGCGACTTTAGCATCCTGTACACTGTAAACGATTTCCTTGTATATTTACAGTAAGTTACACGGTTACCAGCAAGTTGCTGTATTTCAATTTACAATAAACTACACTAATTGTACTGTAATTCAATTTACAATATATAGAATAATACTGTATTACAAACAGTTTTTTCCTGTATTTTGGTCTATTTCTACTGTATTTTATTATATTGTATTGTACTGTAATATCTCCAGTTATATTAATATTGATATATTACTGCTAATTATTACTAATTATAATAATTACTAAGAATTATTATTACTATTATTATTACTAATAATGATATTATATATTCTAATTATATAATAATCTACAGTTACATTGTAATATTACTATACTTCAGAATAACAAATGTTATAAACAATGTTCTTAATAAACAGTGCGACAGCAATTTTCACTTGCTCAAAAAAATGTATTAACCCGTCCACAGGCTTCTGGATTTTTAGAAGCCATCCTATTGATTATGACCCAAGCCCCCTAGCAATGCTATACAGGTCTCAGAAAAAAACACAGGCATGAAAACCTTTTACATGGGACAGTGGTTCCCAACCCAGTCCTCAAGTTACTCTGTGTTGCAAGTTTTATTCCAGCTCTACTCTGCACTGATCTAATGAAGGTCTTAATGCTGACTGGTTGAGCAGCAGAAACAGATCTACCTGAACAGGGCAGGCATGAACGTGTGTGGCCCTTCATTAAATCAGGTGTGCAAGAACTTGGTTGGGAACCACTGTCCTAGGAGAGGACTTGATTAACCTTACAAATCCTTGCTCACCTACAAGTGAGCAAAAACAACAACAAAAACAACAAGTGTCCCAATACCTTCACTACTGACTGTAGATGAGCTATTAATGAAGGGTAGGCCTATATATGGGTGGCTGCCTACCACTGGCCCTCAGTTAGAAGTCCTCCATTCAAACTCCATCAAGGACCGAATGAAGCTGTTGACATGCGGGTTGATGGCCATCACCTTCCTCTGCACCACCCTCCCGCTCTTCTTGCTCACTCCCTGTCTGGCAGAGCATGTCTTGCCATCCTCAGGGTTGGTCCTGGCCAGAAACCTGCTAGCAATATCATACCAGTCAATACATATGCTTATAAAGAAGACTCTGTTTGTTGTGATATGGATCCCCCTGGGTCTGAAATAAAGAAATTATAATATAACTCTAATGCAATCCTAAAAACTCATGATAAAAGTTTGCATGAAAAACATGAAATAAACCAATTACCGAACTTCCAGAAATCCACCGTAGCAACGGTTCTACTTCTCCAGTACCTGTCAAGGAAGTGGGAAGTTGGGGTGCGCAGGTGTCACACTTTCGCTATTTACAGCAATCCTGTATTATTGCCATGGCATATATTACAGGTTACAGCAAGGTTACAGCAAATATACTGTAAAATAATCCTGCTTAATCAACATTACCCAGAATGCAATATAAACTACGGTATTTTACTGTAATGAAGAAATGTGGTATTGTACTGTAGGTTTTTACAGTACTGTGCTGCTAAATCTACAGCGACATACACATACAGTACCTGGACTGTTACATACAGTACCTGGACACACTGTGTGTTTTGTCTCTTGTTTATGTACAGTATTGTTTATATATATACAGTATATTGTCCTCAGATAGGCCTGTATTTTTGGTTCTTCTGAGGATAGGTTAGCGGACTTTAAAGAGCATCCACTATGACGTGAAATGTAAATTAACCTGTAGACAGTGGTGGAAGAAGTACTTGTTACTGAAGTGAAAGTAGTAATACCACACTGTAACATTGCTGATGTCGACAAGTGGCAAATCCACATTTAGCTGAACCTTGAATACAAATGGAAACAACGCAGGGTTTGAGTGTTTGCTTTGTTTGCTTTGTTCAGTAGTTCGCTAGTTCACTACAGCACGTGCTTTCTTGAACTTTGCCTATTTAAGCAGACGTTGTAGTCTCCTCGGATAGGCCGTATTCTGGCTCTTCTGAGGATAGGTTAGGGGACTTTGAAGAGCATTCACTATGACTGTAGGCCACATGTAAATTAACCTGTAGACAGTGGTGGAGGAAGTAGTTTGTAGATATTTTACTGAAGTGAAAGTATAATACCACACTGTAGAAACACTCTGTTACATGTAAAAGTCCTGCACTGAAAATGTTACTTAAGTAAATGTACAAAAGTATTAGCAACAAAGTATACTTAAAGTACCAAAAGTAAAAGTACTCAGTACCCATAAAAGTACCCATTTCAGAATGATATATATTATATTATTGGATTATATTTATTGATGCATTAATGCGTTCATCGCTTTAATGTTGCAGCTGGTGAAGGTTGTATTGTTAATCTGAATCTACCTCTGAAATGTAGTGGAATGGAAGTGTAAGTACTTACTAAACTTACTTATACTTAAGTAGGCTTGAGTAACCTGTAGGTCCTACTTCAACCGTCTATTGGGTCATGGAAAGATTATATGGATTAGTGACAGGCCGACTCACAAGAACATATGTGTAGACACTAATAGTGTAGACACTAATAGTGTAGACACGGCCCTTTATACTGAATTATTCAGCTAAGCAACACACCTAACATAACGTTACAGACCTGAATAGCTATAAGTTACCTTGTATTTTAGAATTACCTGTTTATTATACAATCACATTGTATAATAAACAGGTAATTGTAGGTTATTCATTGCAATTGTATAGTATATACGGTATCCATCTATCTCCCTCACTCTCTCCTTCTCTCTCTCTCTCTTTCTCTCTCCTTCACTCACTCTCATTTCTCTCTCTCTCTCTCTCTCTCTCTCTCTCTCTCTCTCCTTCACTCACTCACTCTCTCTCTCTCTCTCTCTCTCTCTCTCTCTCTCTCTCTTTCATTCTCTCTCCTTCACTCACTCTCATTCTCTCTCATTCTTTCTCCCCCCCCTCTCTCTCTCTCTCTCCCTCTCTCCCTCGCTCTCTCTCTCTTCCTACACCTACACAGTATCTCTTCCTCTCTCCGTGCGGCTCAGCTATTGGTCCGTGTCATCAACGGAAGTCCTCGTGCCATTGTCGTCTGAACGTCTCGCGAAGGGGAGGGAGGAGAGAGAGAGAGAGAGAGAGAGAGAGAGACGGAGAGAGACGGAGAGGGAGGGAGGGAGAGAGAGACGGAGAGAGACGGAGAGGGAGGGAGGGAGAGAGAGACGGAGAGAGACAGAGACAGAGAGAGTGAAGGAGAGAGAGAGAGAGACAGCGAGAGAGAGAGAGAGAGAGAGAGAGAGAGAGAGAGAGAGAGAGAGAGAGAGAGTGTAGATGTGTGTAGCGGTATACAAAAGGGCCGAATCGCTATGCTGACATTTCCGTGTCGCGGCGTATTTAGTCAACCCGGTAGCACAGCATCGGCTCCAGTCCCCCTCCACGTCCGCACGCCAGACGCCATCTCTCCATCTCATTAAATAAGGACATCAATAAGGAAAAAAAAAAAAAAAGAGAGGCGCCATCATGGTCGCCGGCGAGCTCGTGCAGCCAGAGCATGCGCGCGCCGAAACCCCCGGCGCACCTGACGGCGTCGCGAGCATCGCCGCCGCCGCCGCCGCCAGCGCGGGCGGCAACATCAAGGCGCGCGAACTGCAGCGGAACGGACCGGCGGTCCCGGTCCCGGACCCGGACCAGTACGCGGTCCTGGCGAGCGGGGACGCGGAGGCGGCGTACCGGCTGAAGGGTCTGGAGGACACCCGGGCCCTGGAGCAGGAGATCCCGCCGGACGAGCGAGAGGCGATGCTGCCCAAAGAAGGAGACGGGAGGAGGAGACGGAGGAGGTGATGGAGGAGGAGGAGAGGAGGAGAGGAGTCTGGAGACCCGGCTGTACCGGCGTCGGTTCGCGGTGCTGGCCGTGTTCAGCCTGTACTCCCTGGTGAACGCCTTCCAGTGGATCCAGTACAGCATCGTCGCGGACGTGTTCAGCGGCTACTACGGCGTGACGGGCGGCCAGGTGGACTGGCTGTCCATCGTCTACATGGCGGCGTACGTGCCGCTCATCTTCCCGGCGACGTGGCTCCTGGACCGGAAGGGGCTGCGGCTCACGGCGCTGCTGGGCGCCGGCCTCAACTGCCTGGGCGCGTGGGTGAAGTGCGCGAGCGTCGGCCGCCACCTGTTCGGCGTCACGGTGCTCGCGCAGGTCGTGTGCGCCGTGGCGCAGGTGTTCATCCTGGGCCTGCCGTCGCGCGTCGCCTCGGTGTGGTTCGGACCCAAGGAGGTGTCCACGGCGTGCGCCACGGCCGTGCTCGGAAACCAGGTAAATGGCGGGGGGGGGGGGGGTGGGTGGGGGGGGTACCGGGGACGGGGGAGGTTGGCGGTTATCATTTAAATATCCTCCTCACACACAGGGTTTATGGTGGACCGGGGGGGAACCGGTGTGTGTGTGTGTGTGGGGGGGGGGGGGGGGGGGGGGGGGGGTACCGGGGACGGGGGGGGGGTGGTACCGGGGACGGGGGAGGTTGGCGGTTAAAATTTAAATATCCTCCTCACACACGGCACCTTAAGGTGTTTTAGCTCTCATTGAGGGTTTATGGTGGACCGTGGGGGGGGAACCGGTGGGGGGGCCCGGGACCGGGGGGGACCGAGAGTATTTATGGTGGACCGTGGGGGAACCGGTGGGGGGGCCCCAGGACCGGGGGGGACCGAGGGTGGACGGGGGGGTGGGAGGGGTTTGGCGGTTATCATTTAAATATCCTCCTCACACGGCACCTTAGGGTGTTCTCATGGAGGGTTTACGTGGGGTATCCTCCTTATCCCATATAAACCACCATCATGAATAAAGGCTGCCCCCTGAAGCGCTTCCAGCAAGCCATCTGCTCCGGAAAGAAAGATAGTCTCTTCAATGAAAAACGCATGGTGTGTGTGTGTGTGTGTGTGTGTGTGTGTGTGTGTGTGTGTGTGTGTGTGTGTGCTCTTACAACCGTTTCCAGTAATACATGAGCAATAACCCCCCCCCCCCACACACACACACACACACACATGATTCAACCCCCTGCTGGCCCCATGTGTTGTGGACTAAACGGTCTTATGAGAGTACAGTCATGACCCATCTCCCCTCTCTCTCTCTCTCTCTCTCTCTCTCTCTCTCTCTCTCTCTCTCTCTCTCTCTCTCTCTCTCTCTCTCCCTCCCTCCTAGCTGGGGACAGCTATAGGTTTTCTGCTCCCCCCAGTGCTGGTCCCCAACACGCCAGACGACCCTGATCTGATGGGTCACAACATCAAAGTCATGTTCTACGGGATCGCAGTCATCTCCAGCGTGCTGTTCGTCTTCACAGTCATCAGTAAGCACACACACACACACACACACACACGACTATATTACATACACAAATATATATACACACGCATGAGTGTACATACAATCTATCTATGCATACATACGAAGTAGATCAGATCGGATAGGAGCACGCACACACACAATTATACATACACACACATGACGACACGCACACACACACACACATACATACATACATACATAAATAGCTACAAAGCATCTATCTATCAATACACAGTAGATAAGATATTACAGAATAAACAGCATTATCAATTCACCATCTGGTACAGTACCGGCTCCTCTATGGGGTTTATTTAGCTGTGTGGTGTGGGACATGCCTTGGGGGGGGGGGGCATGAGAAGGGCCAGTGGGGGGCGGTATATGTATCGGAGTTCATTGTGTTGGTGAATCTCATCATACAATTCATCAACAATGAAAACTAATGTGTGTATGGCTTTGTGTGTGTGTGTGTGTGTGTGTGTGTGTGTGTGTGTGTGTGTATGTGGGTCTCCATATGTGTGCATGTATATGTCTGTGTGTACCATAACATGTTTGTCTATGTGTGTGTGTGGCTGTCTGTCAATGTGCATGTCTTGTCTGCACATATGTCTGTGTTCGTGTGTGTGTGTTTGTGTGTGTGTGTGTGTGTGCAGTCATCAAGGACCGCCCAGAGCTGCCCCCCAGCCACGCCCAGGCAGTGCTCCCAGACCGCCCCCCCGAGGACTACTCCTATCGCCAGTCCATGGTCAACCTGTTCCAGAACAAGGCCTTCGTCCTGCTGCTCATCAGCTATGGTCAGGAACTGATGTCACTCACCACAGACACACACACACACACAAACACATAAACACACACACACACACACATACACACATAAACACACACACATACACACACACACACACACACACACACATGAGGACATTATACACACACATAAACACACACACACACACACACACACACACACACACATACACACATAAACACACACACATACACACACACACACACACACACACACACATATCGATACAGTAACACACACACATACACACACACACACACACACACACACACACATAAACACACACACATACACACACACACACACACACACACACACACACACACACATACACACAAAAACACACACACACACACACATACACACATAAACACACACACATACACACACACACACACACATAAACACACACACACATACACACACACACACATACACACATAAAAAACACACAAACACACACACACACACACACACATACACACATAAACACACACACACACACACATAAACACACACACATACACACACACACACATACACACATAAAAACACACAAACACACACACACATACACACATAAACACACACACATACACACTAGCCTATGGGCCTCTCAGCTCCACGGGAGTCGTCAGCGAATACAATCAAAATAAACGGAAAGCGCTTCACAGCCGCCGGACACAGTGTGCCCGGCGGCTCCGTGCGAGCTAAAAAACGCAACGCTTCATGTCTCGATGGCGAACGTTAGGCGTCAACTCACCACTTTCACTCATAGACGATGACATCGTTTTTTGTTTTCAATGTACAAAGAAGCGGTTTGTGACGGCCATCATGGTTATAAAGCTAGAACCCAGCTGGAACTGACCAATACGTGGTTGACCCAGTATGTCTGACCTTATTCAGAGCTTTTAGCAGGAAACGTTGTTGCCTTTTTTTAGCTAATACAAAGCTAGTCTACATGAGAGTGGTTCGCGGCTCTGGGCTAATCTGTAGATAAAGTCAGGAATGTACACACAAGAGCGATGAAACTGTACAACTTATGCCTTTCTTGTAACACACAGACACACATATTTGTACATATATAGTCATGTATTTGTTGCCTCTCTTTTGGCTTTGCTGCTTTTGTAGTTTGTTTTTACATAATTTTAATAGTTTCAACAGCTTCCACTTAAACTGCATGTGAGTAATAAATAACAAAAGCAATAACAATAGCTGATACACACTTTGTTATCTTTGTGAGGAAGTGGGATGTCAATGCAGGTGATAGTGTCAATAGTGTTGTGACTTTGTTATAAAGGTTTTGGTTTAATAAGACCGATAATCTTCCACCGAACGCTTTCAAACGTTATGACTGCATAGCCAATGGAACCGCTAACACAAGCTAAAACATTACTATGATGTGTAGCCAAAGAGCTCCACATCATAGTTGTGTGACTGTAGCCCTAAAGGCCAAAGCATACAGCATCAATGCAAATATTGTGTGTGATTAGTCAGAAAAGCAAGGTGGGCATTAGTGATGCCATGGTGAGGAAATGTTCACACCGGTTAATATACCAGTGTTACCGATTACACCGGACATTTTACAGAAAATTACGCTCAATATCTGTGGAGCGCTTACTGTGATCTTTAACACAGGGTCCCCACGGGGTAGTAAAAGGTAGTAATTTATTTTTTCAAAATTAAGGCCCTTGAAAGGTAGTAAAAGGTAGTAAATGTAATTTCACTTGGTAGTAAAAAAAAAAGTCACCACATCCATATATGAGTTTCCATATAATATTTGTTCTGAAAAAAAAGAAAAAGAAAAATTCTAGCTTAAAATTAAAGTATACGATGCTAAGGGTTATGCGCAACATACTTCCGCATTCTGCTAAACAAGTCTCATCACATCCGGTTCAGGTCCGCTGTACCGCGCTCGCAGTATTTTATTTATTAATCCGTACTTCCAGACCGTCACCGGGGCTTCAGAGTAATGTGTCCGAGGAGAGCAGCCCTCTCCCGGACTCACGCTAGCTTTTATCGCTGTTTTTTTTAAAATTGTATTTATTAATCCACACTTCCAGGCCGTCACCGGGGCTTCAGAGTAATGTGTGTCCGAAGACAGTAGCCCTCTCCCGGACACAGACGCTAGCTTTAACCGCTGTTTATTTTTATTTATTTATTTTTTTAATCCGCACTTCCAGACCGTCACCGGGACTTCAGAGTAATGTGTCCGAGGAGAGCAGCCCTCTCCCGGACACAAGCTAGCTTTTAACCGCTGTTTAAAAAAAAAGAAGTATTTATTAATCCGCACTTCCAGACCGTCACCGGGGCTTCAGAGTAATGTGTCCGAGGAGAGCAGCCCTCTCCCGGACTCACTCGATTGCTTTTACCGCTGTTTTTTTTTTTTTTTTTTCATCCATCTTTTCTTCTCACTAACATTCAGATGTTAAAACCAAATAAAACGCAGTACATAGGAAAAAACAATGGGACAATTTGGAACACAAATTGTGAAGAGGTGTTGCTCCAAATCTTTATCCATATGGACTGCATGTGGTGAGCTTATACAGGACTGTGGGTCAATTTACACCAAATTGGCACTTGAATCAATCTGTAATAATTTTTAACTCTACTCAATACTCCCCAACCCCCAGCCCCCCGACCGCGTCGTGTTGGTAGTAAAAAATATTTTGGTGGTAGTAAAAAAGGTAGTAAAAGGTAGTAAATTCATCTTTATGATTCCTGCAGATACCCTGTAACATTAGATGGTTAGCCCTCCCTAGCTTGGAAAAATTCATTATTTTTCATTTTCATTAATTTTTTTTTTTTTTTAAGAAAAACAACAATAAAACGGATAACAGCTTGGCGCAATGTGCGTATGTAAAATAAATGGCAAAAGTCAACAGGCTTTTCAAAATGCACAACAGAAATCAACAGAGAAAAAACCCCACAAATGGACTGGGCGAAGATCAAGTGCAAGATTACTTACAGAGAGAAACCCAACAAGGCAGCAAAGAGCGCTACTTCAACAAAATGAAGGCAATGAACCGGCTCGATCCGTACAAATACAAAGAGTGGTCAGGGATCTCAACGAGCTGCCGCAAGTCACATTTCCAGACGTGTTTTCCTACCTTGTTTGTGGTGTGAAAAAACAAGACGGTTATAGCCTACCTGGTTACATGGTGGTTTATTATGACGAACGATCTTAATCAAAATAATGCGACCGGCACACCCCTAGCGCTGATATGCGAAAAATAACTAAATGGGTTTTATTTCTATTTAAAAAAAAACTACGGTGTGGGCAAGTGATTTAATCGGTGTATGCCTGAACACCGTGTAACACCGACTACCACGGCAAGCCTAGCGGGCGTGATTCATTTTGATCTGATTTCCACCGTTGGAAATCAGGGTTACCACGGTTACCGGGGTATTCTAACAGTTTAAAGGTGGACCCACTTGGTCCTCTGCTGTGGCCTCCATATGGCTCGCAACCCACAGATTGGAAACCAGTGCCATGTTATGCTCTGTCCTCTGTGATCCATTCAGGCATCATGACCGGCTCCTTCTACTCAGTGTCCACCCTACTCAACCAGATGATCATGGCCTGCTATGAGGTAAGGAATACGCCTCTCTCCCTCTCTCTCGCTCTCTCTCTCTCTTACTCACAGACACACACACACACACGCACTGTGCGGTACTCAACTCGCCCTCTTAATAGGTTTAGACTATAGGTTCAGTAAGTAGAATTACTTGCAAAACTAGGTTTGCAAGGTTTTTTCAAAAAGTCAACAGTACACTGAGACATAGATGGGGGGCCTTATCCCCCATCTATGTCTCAGTGTACTGTTAGGCAAATAGCTGAAGGTTTGACCAAACATGAGACCTTTTTCTGTCTCAGTTCGTTAACATCATCCATGCATGGCTTGCTACCGAAAACTACACTGATCTCTCTCTCTCTCTCTCTCTCTCTCTCTCTCTGCAAAACTAAGCCCCTCTTAAAACATCACCTGATTTGAAAGTTACACACACACAGATACACACACACACACACACACACACACACACACGCACATAAAGAGCATGTGCTTTATAGGTGGTATCGCTGTGATCTTCATAGTGTCACCTGATGAGCTTAAAGGTGGAGAGAAGTCCAAAGTCAAGTTCACACACACACACACATGCACACACACACACACACACACACACACACACACATACTGTATATGCACCTGCTTACACACATAAAATTACATTACAACATTTAACAGCCACCATCTCTCCTCTCCCCTTGCTCCTTCTCCACCCCACCTCCTCTCTACCCCCCTCCTCCTCTCCTCCTCCCCCTCTTCTTCTCCTCTCCTCTCCTCCACCCCCTCTCCCTCTATCCTTTCCCCCCACCTCCTCCTCTCCTTCCCCACCTCCTCCAACCCCCTCACTCTCTACTCCTCCTCCCCCTCCTCCCCTCACCAGCAACAGGGGGTGAATGCAGGCCGGATAGGTCTGACCCTGGTGGTGGCCGGCATGGTCGGCTCCATCATCTGCGGTCTGTGGCTGGACTACACCAAGACCTACAAGTATACACACACACACATGACAACACCAAGACTTACAAGTACACACACACACAGACGCTCACACGCAATGCCAAATTAATTCTGCGTCCAGCACGTATGTGAAGAGCGGTGAAGATCTGCGTCGCTACTCAGAGACCTGTACACGCCTCTTGTTCCAGTCGAGGCCCTACGTATACGCAGATACGTGCGGTCCGACAGAGCTTAGCAACGCGTCTCCCTTCTCTACGGGGGTTCACATCAAGTAATCGCTGATTGGTTGAGCGGGGAGCATGCGCAGTGCTTTGCTTTCACTGTATTTTCAGCAGCGCGTTATATTATTAGATATTTTGCTTTTTCAACATATTTTTGTGTGCGCGTTAACGTGACATGTAGGCAGCGCTGCAAAGGTCTGCGTCGAGTCACAAAGTGGATCTTCACAAACGTGCTGTACGCAAAATTGTAAATCCAGCTTTACAGTGTGTGATTAATGTGTGTGTGTGTGTGTGCGTGCGTGTGCAGGATGACCACACTGATAGTGTACATCTTGTCCTTCCTGGGCATGGTGATCTTCACCTTCACGCTGGACCTCAATAACATCTACCTCGTCTTCTTCACCGCCGGTGTGCTCGGGTGAGTTATCATGCTTTTATGTTGGGTCACATGACTCTTGGTGTGGTCAAATTGTGGCTTTACTAAAACTAAAGTAATCCCTTATGACAGGGGTTTTCAAATTGGGTGAATGTGAGCCTCCCCTTAAAGTAGGTAAGGATATCAAATGTAAATATTTTTTAATATTGTATTTGAAGACATTTTATTTCCACAACTTTTTAAAAAGTGCATTCATAAACGAGTCTTTGCAACAGCAAATAATTTCTTCATGCAGGCCTAATTGAGGCTACTTTTAAAATCACTGAACATCAGTAGGCAAGCCCGGATCTACCATATGGGCAACCTGGGCATTTGCCCAGGGGCCCTTGAGCCGAGAGGGGCCCTTTGCGATTGGGTATATATATTTTTTCCTCATGGCCATGGACGTCGGTCGTCGGTCCGGGCTGTATTGCGATTAAACAACAAACAACTTTGACTTTCAATTTAATCGTTCATATCAGTGGGAACAATGAGGCCTCGCTTTTGATGCGCAGAAGTGTTCAATGCGGGGCTGCGGGGAGAAATAAACGCAAGTCGTCCTCCACCTGCAGCCTTGATCTGTATTTATTTTTAATCAGGGTCAGTGCGGAAAACCCACACTCACACAAGTAGGTGGAGGTGAAGGGGATTATTTTATTTACGTTATTATTTTATTTATGTTTATTTAAATTATTTTATTTTAATACGTTATTTTTTCTTCGCATCTCGTCGCGCCTCCCCTGTGGCTCTTTGGCGCCCCCCAGGGGAGGCGCGCCTCACCTATTGAAAACCGCTGCCTTATGATAATGTCCGCTATAGAGTACAGCTGTATTTATATCTTTACTATCTATCGATCTGTTATTTAGCTCTAGTAGGCCTACAAGTTAGACTGGGGACCATGGGAAGTTAAATAACAATGTCCCATGACTACATGATTATGAGTTATTATGAATAATTAATTAGTGTAGTCATTATAGTGTTGTCATATACGTATATTGTTATTCACATGTTCTTGTCAAGCTGAATGTTGCCATGGATTGCAGCTCATGAGCAGTACAAATTCAAACCAGCAGCCTTTTGGTCACACAGGCTTCCATACCTTCCAACTCAACAGACCAGGTATTAGGTCTGGTCCCAATCAAAGCTCTTCTGTTGCCGTCGGTAACGTTTGCTTTGGCACCGTGAGAGGCGAGTGCTTAGCTACTTAGTACTTTTGTGCTATTGATCCCAGGCGGGAAACCCAGGTGTCACAGCAGAAAGTACCGGACAGCAGTAGAATTCAAATGAAATTAAATGTAATTCTCGTTGTATGTTTCAACACACCTGCCACCGGTTGCCAGGGGAGATTATGGCGTGGCTGTTTACAGTAGCAACAGTATGAATGTAATTGTTACAGGAGGATCAAACATGTTACCAAAATGCCCCTCCCTTTGGCATTTACAAATGTTAACATACAGCTTCAGGTTCTTGTATAACAAGAATGACAGACAAGATACAGGCAGTGTTGTTGAATAGCAAATAGGAGTAAAGGTATATGTGGTATTTTGGGTGAGGGGAGGGGACATGAGGTGAGATGTGGTATGGAGGGAGGGTGGGCAGGTGAGGTGAGGTGATAGGAGACAAAATGAGGATAGAGAAGGAGACAGGAGGATGGGGAGATGAGATGATGAAGGTGAAGTGAGGGGAGGGTAGGTAAGGTGAGATGATTCAAGGGGAGGTGAGGTGAGACGAGCAGAGAGGAGGGAATGAGGTGCTGAAGTAAGGGAAGGTGAGTAGTGGGGTTGTATCCCCGTGTTGGGCGCTGTGTGTATGTATATATATATATATATAATTTTTATATACATGATGTGTGTGTATATATCATATATGTATACATGTGTGTTTTCTAGGTTCTTCATGACGGGGTACCTGCCACTTGGGTTTGAGTTTGGGGTGGAGATCACCTACCCTGAGTCTGAAGGCACCTCCTCAGGACTCCTGAATGCCTTCGCCCAGGTACCTAGCTAACTAACAACCCAGCTACCCAGGTACCTAGCTACCTACCTACCCAGGTACCTAGCTACCTACCTACCCAGCTACCTACCTACATGTCTATATCTACCTACCTACCTACCTACATGCCTATGGCTGTGTTCGAAACCGCATACTAACCTACTGCCTACTAAATACTCAGTGAGTATGCACTGCATACTGCCTACTAAATGAATGATTAAGTATATCATTACCAGCAGACCGTTCTCACTGAACTATAGAGCCAACTATTCCAGAATGCATTTCACACCAACCGGCAGCGATAGTGGAGATTTGAAAGAAGGCTGAAGGCTGACTGTTTATATGTGACTTTATTGAGTTTTAATATTATTTCAGTCGATAAAGTCACCCTGTAGATTTCCAATGTGTGGTCACTTGAAATGACATCTGAAGAGATGCAATGCATTGTGGGGCAGTGGAGTATGTCCAGTAAGCTCACGCCGCATACTCAGAAATTCTTGCTTAGTTCTTGCTAATCTAGTATACATCTGGGCATTTCTCATGTATTTCTCACATACAAAAAATCCACATACTATGCAGTGTGAACACACTTTTCACAATTTTACGTCTTACTTACTTATTTACTTACTAGTATGAATAGTACGTTAGTATGCGATTCCGAACACAGCCTATATCTACCTAGTTACCTACCTACGTCTATATCTACCTAGCTACCTACCTACCTGTCTGTCTGGGTTTTCTTTTAGGTCAAACTCAAATGTATGCCTGTATGTATGAGTCATATTGAGTTAACATGCATGTGTGTGTGTGTGTGTCTCCCAGATATTTGGGATCATCTTCACTCTGATCCAGGGACGACTGACCACAGACTACAAACCTCTGGTTGGAAACCTCTTCCTGTGCGCCTGGATCTTCCTGGGAATACTGCTCACTGGTGTGTGTGTGTGTGTGTGTGTGTGTGTGTGTGTGTATCTGTGTCTGTGTCTGTCTGTGTGTGATAATATTAATGTTTTTCCCTCTCCTGTTTTTCAGCCCAAATCAAATCAGAACTGAAGAGACACAACATCAACATCAGGGCGGATGGCAAGCAGCCTGTAAGTCTGCAACACACACACACTCACACACAAACAAACGCACACACACGCACAGACATACACCTAAATACACACACGTGCATGCACACAGACACACACACACACACACACACACACACACACCTAAATAGCATGCACACACACCTTAATAGACGCAAGCACACACACATACACACACCTAACTACACGCACAGACACTTAAATACACGCACACACATACACCTAAATACAAGCACGCACACACACACACTTAAATACACCACACACCTTTAGGCCACATAGTCATCACATTAGTATCAGATGGTTCTGGTGTAGTGTACCAAGCCAGTGTCTATTAACTTATGGTATCCACGACAACAGAGAACAACAGGTGGTTGTTTTATTGGGACCCCCCCCCCCCCCCCTTCCCTGTGTCTACACCAGCAGAAGACTAGTGGTCATACTGGGCCGCTTCCAGTCTGATGCTCTGATAGATCTGTCTCCTGGGGAGTCCCTCAGTCAGGAGCAGAAGAACATTCATGTTCCCTCTAGTCCCTTTGTTCTCTACTTGGCTCCTACCAAGTGACCTTCAAACTGAACTATCCTCCAAGCCTTAAAATCAGCGAGTCAGTCCTGCCTCCTCCTCCTCCTCCTCCTCTCTCTCTGCCAAGTGGAGCGGTGACGCCAGCCATGCTCCTAAATCCAGATTCCAGATCACTGGTGACTCCGGGAGTGCCCTTCCTAATAAGGCCTCTCCAACCCGCCCAGTGCAGTGACGGCCAGTCCATTAAAGCTGACAGTCTGCATTGTCTTGGCTGGTCCCAGCCAGTCCTGCTGCCGAGGGACCCCGTGACCTTTAGGTCGCGAAGAGTTATCATCACAAGCAACCATCTCCTTGGGAGTGTTGTGTAGTAGTAGTGGTAGTCACAAGTCGCTTTGGTTAAAAGCAACTGCTAAGTTACTAAATAGTACATAACCTGTTACGTTTTCTTTCTTTCTTTCTCCCTTACTTTATTTGTGTCTTTGTTTCTGCCGTAGATGTGTTATGGTTGTGCTACAAAGGGCCCTTGAAACCATACAGATGAAACCGTTCTGTTAGCTTGATTCCAGGGTTGTAGTGTTCATACTTTCTCTCTCTGTCTCCCCTCTCTCTTGCTTCCTCTCTGTCTCTTCCTCTCTCTCTATGTCTCTCTCTCCCTTTCTTCATCTCTAAACCTCTGTCTCCCTCTCTTTCTCTTACTCTCTGCCACTCTCTCTTCCTCTCTGTCTCTCCCTCTCTGCTTCTGTCTCTGTTTCCCTCTCTCTTCCTCTCTATGTCTCTCTCTCTCTCCCTCTCTCTCTTCCTCTGTGCCTCCCTCTCTCCTCTGCTGTAGCTACCCACGGAGTGTCCTGAGGAGGGGTCAACGAAGGAGACAACATTAGGAGCCAAGCTGGAAAACTCCATCAGCTTCTCCCACGAAACCTCTGTCTGACTCCCCCCCCACCCCCCCCACCCCCCTCCGACAGCACAACAACACCCCCCCCCCCACGATGTCATTCAGACACTGACCACTCTATTGGACGAGCTCCGAAGGTGCGCTTGTTATTGGTTATCTCCATGGATGTCACCGTTGTGTTGGTTTTAAAGATGTTTTTCTTGAGCCTGTGTTGACCAGGCATATGACACATCGAGACAGTAACAAGATACACCCCCACGCCTCCCCTGTCATACACATTTCAGACCCCAAGACCGGGTCCCTCGAAACACACAAACAGAAAACAGAGTCCAACAGGAAGCCTCATGTGATCCAGCGACACCACGTTCTTTTATTTTACATGGTTTTCTCAATCCAGGATTTTGCACTTGTTGCCACGGTGACCACTCTTGAGACTGGAGAGAACAGGTGTCTATGGGCCTTATTCAACTAGCAGCCATCTTGGTTCTAACTTGGTTCTAACCGCTAGCTGGTGGGGGGAACCGACAGAGAGCGATGCACAGGCTGAGAAGGTAAGTGAGAAAATGTGAGCACTACTTTGGTTATGAAAAGACACAAAAAAAGGACACACACTCTCACATAGACACGTGGATTACGCACACAGTTGACATGACTGTATTTCCTGACTTTTGCACAGTTGTAAGTATTCATGAGTTTCACTACTTTTTCCTTTCAAATTGTTTTTGGATTTTAAAAAAATGACAATCTTTCAAATGAATTCAGAGTGAGCTATAAAATCTACAAAAAAGTAAGGATTGTTGACATTTTAACAACGCAAGCATAATCTGGGAGATCGTCCATCCATCATCTGAGAAAGAGAAAATACACCTGCATCATGTAACTAAATAATATTTAGTTACATGATTCTTGAGCCAGAAAGGAGGCTATTCCTCCAGGCCCACGCCCCCATACTTGAAATCTGACTCTTGTTATCTCTGTGGGGGATTGTCATGTTATACAGTATAACTGGTCAATTACTTCAGCGTTGACTGGCTATACAAAAGACAACTGATCGTTAACAACTGACAGTTCATTATCATTATTATTATTATTATTATTATTATTATTATTATTATTATTATTATTATAGCTTTTTAGTTAACATGACTTAATAACAGCCTGGAAAGTTAAAGAGAAGCACAGGAGTCTTCATCAGAGCATGTCTTTCTCTGACCCACCTCTCCCAAAATAGCTAACTTAGCCAAATTCAAACCAAACTAGTGAGACGGTCTTGGTCTAGTTTTGTTAGTATTTTCATGGTGTCTGATTTCAATGGTGGTTTTGTTGGTTGGTGGTGTGTGTTGTTAAGCAGGGTCATCTCAATGTCAAAACATTCAATTAAAATAGTTTCCACCGTAAGTTAGCAAAAAAAAAGAAGGGAATCCACAGTTATAATATTGTCATGAACAACGCTTGAAGCGCAAATACTTGAGTCATGGCTTAATTTTAATCTAATTTAATGTTCATCTCAGCTGCAGTTGTTTATTTGCCTTTTGTTGCCTTGAAAAAAAGTAGTTGGACAGGTTTCTTTGTTAGCTCTTTCAAAGGCTTGCACAGTTGACATGGCAACATGCTCATGTGTGTTAAAACAGTTGGAGAAGATGGTCCTGTACTACTGAATAAGGGCTGTATGACGCATACACTAGGAAGTTCATAATCACCACTACTGTATGCAGATGCCTTGGCGATGCAAGACTGACGAGGGAGCACTTCTACAATGGCTACCACGCCAACTGTTTGTACAGTTAGTGTTGCCACTGACAACCACTGACCACTGTGGACCAAACCACAACTACTGACGTTCCTACACAATGTGACAATATGCACAACATTTTTATTTTCTATTTGTTGTTGGTTGATATCTTTATTATATGGTATTACCAATCCGTAGGACGGCTGGCTAGTAGAGTAAGGTGGCCATCTAGAGGGTTTAGCTTGCAACAACCGCGAACGGGGAACTGAATGAAGCACAACCGTCATGAACTATTCTCAATTATATTCTTTATCTATTCTTCTATTTTTGTTTGACATGCAAATGTCTTGGTGTATGTCATCTCTTACAAAACCTGTATCGTGTCACTGTAAATCATCCAGGTTTGGTATTTGCATGTTGTCATCGCTGTATTTCAATCTCTGGTCACAGATCAGATAGAAAAGCGAGTCAATCTGCTCTGAGTGTTTGTGATTAATACTTTCTTCCGATAGTGGCAGAACCACTTAGCCCACAGATCATGTAAACTGTTCATGGTCATTATTCAGGCCTAACTGGAAGGTATGCCTATAACTTCAAAGCCTTATTTGGACTCAAAGGATAAATGTTGATAGACTCAATGTGAAAACTAGGATTTATAGTAATGTACAGAGTGAACACCAAACCCACCAACACACTCAGACCAAAAATAGGCTGAACAAATGACTTCAAATGATAATATTGGCCCACTCCACTTTCCTAGTTGGTCAACTCCAGAACAGGCGTCTAGCGTTGCATTGCATTGTGTGTAAATAGATATTTATTTACCTTGCCTGTCTAACTGCTGGCCGACGATAGCTAATCATTTAGCTTCTCGTTCTCAACTTTTTCTAACTTTGTCATGAATGTAATGTCATTTTTTTTAAAGACTAATGTAGTGTTGATATGTCTTATTGATTTATTTATGTTATGTTATTCTAATGTTAAGGCTGAGCTACAATGTAAGTTACAGCATAAATAAATATAGTTAGCAAAACATCAACAGACTAATCACTATGAGTCGTTGGTTTCCCTGGGCTGGTCCACATTGTAACATAACTAAACTTACCTGCGAGTGTTTTATACTCTGGGGCTATTCTGGGATGTGTATGCCTAATTTAACCACTGATGCTACTTCACACTGAGCGATCCTTGATAGCAGGGCACGTTGCGACGCCATTTGTGGCGCGAGGCAACGTGGACGGACGCGTTAGCGCGGCGCAATTCAACGGTTCTCCTCAAAGCTCCCGTTGGCGGAGGGCCGTAAAATAACTGCATCTGTTAAGAAGGAAACCGTAACGGTCTTCTATGCACATTCAACTAACGTGTATGCTCTGTTGACAATACACTATGAGTGAATTAAAAAGATTCACTCTGCCAGAGAACAAGCTTGACTCATTTTAGCCTCCATTTAAACGCTCAAGTGATGAAAACGTTGTTTGTATTGGTCACATATTAAAGGACCCCAATTTCACCACCAGATGTTGGTTAGCCATTACAAGCCATTTCAAAATCTACCATTCAGTGACATCACACGTGGGAGTGTAGGCCTATATAACGATGTGTGATTGCTGGTCATGGCTAATCAACATCACACCTGACCTGGTGGTAAAATAGGGGCCCTTCTTTACACATATTACTAGCATTGTATTGAACCTAGCTTAAAGTGATACTCAACTGAACATGTCAGCCTCCGCCCAGATGTTTCCTCCTTCCTTTTGAAGACACAGTGAAAATGTATTTCTCAAAAGTCATACATTTCTATTGTTTACACATTTTACATGACAATAAACTCATGAGACATGCTATAAAAATGTAGCTTGTTCTTTTATTCTAGTTTGCATGCTAGCTAATCCTCCATGTCATAGTATGCATGTTTAGTTTTTAACCTGGAAGCTGATGGCTGGTGATGACATGTCATTACTTACAGACAACTCAGAGATGCATTTATAATAAGTCTGTCAACACAACAAAGGGTGACGAGTGCACATCTGTGGGCAGTCTGAGGGATTTCTCTGAAGAAGCCTTCATTCTTATCTGATGATCTCTCGTGTGAAAAAGAGGAAAATAAAGTGTTAGAGGTTTGAGGAGAACACAGACAGACAGACAGACAGACAGACATGGCTGGTTGCATGTCAAACAATAATATATACATAATATAAATGTTTGGGCTCCTTCAGGGTTGTTATTAGCCTGGCAAGCCAGACCTACATCAGGAAGATGTAAGGTCTGGCGCAGCTCCATTGGCAGTGTGGGCGGGATAAACGGTTGTCTTTCAAGTTCCCTCTGCACGCAATAGGATAGCGCTACAACCAATCAGAGCAACGAAGAAGGTGACGTAGTCAGAGCGACGGCTCTGACTACGTAATTAATCAAAACTCAGAATAAATATTTATTTTCGAGGAAAGACTTCAGTGCCGTTCTTTGTTCTTTTCTCAAATAAAATGTTAACTTCAAGTCTTGAAGAGTCGCGGCCAAAGCCGAGTGGAAAGACAACCGTTCGCAAGCAGCAGCAGCCATTGTTTACCTCTAACACAGAACCGTCGCATTTCTGTCGTCATGGTAGCCCGGCTTTCGACTCCGCCCCTCACGCTGTGATTGGTCAGACATACAAGACACACTTGGTGTTTCCAGCACCAAAAAGCGGACGGAGCTGTGCTAGACCTACACTAGGCTTTGGCCGCGACTCTTCAAGACTTTAAGTTAACATTTTATTTGAGAAAAGAACAAAGAACGGCACTGAAGTCTTTCCTCGAAAATAAATATTTATTCTGAGTTTTGATTAATTACGTAGTCAGAGCCGTCGCTCTGACTACGTCACCTTCTTCGTTGCTCTGATTGGTTGTAGCGCTATCCTATTGCGTGCAGAGGGAACTTGAAAGACAACCGTTTATCCCGCCCACACTGCCAATGGAGCTGCGCCAGACCTTACATCTTTCTGATGTAGGTCTGGCTTGCCAGGCTACTGCTCTTGTTAATGCAAGAGTAAACGGTAATACTATGTTAAGCTAGCGGGAGCCCACGCTGTTAATTAAATTATACAAACAGATGGCAAGGGGGTATTGTGACTGGGTATCTTTCTTGCTGCGTACCATGGACCTATTATAAAGTTAAGCATAGCCTAAACGACTTGCAAATACATTTTCTCTTGTTTATTTTATTTCGCTTAGCTGTTCCACTCATGGACTATTATTACTGTATTAAGGTTCCACTTAGAGTTCACGTTACAACCGTTCGCCGTTGCTCCATGTTTAAATCACAGTGCCTTGTTCTTGACCTGTCTCAAATTCACAAACTGAAATAGTGCCCCCTAGTGATCTTTTTCTTTTTTACTCAGTATTAATAGGCCTACCAAGGTATGACCTTAACAGATGTAATGTGAGGAATAACGAAGTGACCACATCTAAGGGCAAAAAATGTACCTCAACAGACATAATGAAAAGGTACATGTGTGAAGCACATTAAGTTACACCAATCACAGGAGCACTAGCAACAGTCGTTTTATTCAACAAAACAATTAAAAAATAATAGATTGTAAACTATTAACATAAAAGATAAATCAATAAAGAGTAGAACGAACAAAGAACAAACTGTCTCAACGGGGTGGGGAACACACTGACGCCTTCCTCAGTGAGGTGGAAAAAAAAACAGCGGTAAAAGCTAGCGAGTGTGTCCAGGAGAGGGCTCCTCTCCTCGGACACATTACTCTGAAGCCCCGGTGACGGTCTGGAAGTGTGGATTAATAAATAAAATAATGTGAGCGCGGTACAGCGGACCTGAACTGGATATGATGAGACCTGTTTCGCAGAATGCGGAAGTATGTTGCGCATAACCCCTATTTCAGATCAGAAACGAAAGAAGAAAGATGCTGTTTGACCAGTCCTCAATGTGAACTGAGTGCCCGCCCCCTCGATGTGGACTGAGTGCCCGCCCCCTCCATGTGGACTGAGTGCCCACCCCCTCCATGTGGGCTCCGTCTGCGGGCTGCAGTCAGGGGTACTTGACACTAACTGCCAAATAAATTTGCTGCCGCTAGGGGGTGTCTAGAGTTCTAGGCTAGGTTGTTATGATATGTAATATATAAATGTGATATGTTATGATATATAATATATAATATATAAATGTGATATGTTATGATATATAATATATACTATATAAATGTGATGTTATGATATATAATATATATTACAATACAATACAATACAACTTTATTAATCCCACTAGGGGCAATTAGTTTGAGCAGCTTGTATACAGACACAGTAATATACAAACAACAAATACACATATACAACTACGGAGCATTTAGTAGTCGAATTGCAGAGGGGATGAACGACTTGGAATGGCGGTTTGTTCTGCAAGCAGGTAAAGCGTAGCGACGCCCTGATGGCAACACAGAGAATTCACTTTTAAGAACATGGCCAGAAGAAGCCAAAATACCTGCTGCTTTCTTAATGATTTGCCGATTGCAAAAAGAACTCAAGTCCCTTTGTTTAACTCCGGTGATCTTAGAACAGATGTTGACAATACTGTTCAGGCTGTTTCTGTCTTATTATTATTATATAAATGTGATATGTTATGATATATAATATATATAATATAAATGTTTGGGCTCCTTCGTTAAGACTGGTTTGACTCGGCACGTCCCCCTCAGTTTGTATGGGCATGTCGCCATAGCTAAATAACTACATGACCACCTATTGGTTATACATAGGTTTAAATGTGACACATTATGACAACTGTGCATCACCAATAAAGGCTAAAACATTAGAGCCAACAACACAGTCGTTACAGCAATTGTACACGAACACCGTAATATCCCAGCTGAGAACCACAGGAGCTTATAACATAATATATATCATATTATATAATATCCCAGCTGAGAACCACAGGAGCTTATAACATAATATATATCCTATAATATTATATCCCAGCTGAGAGCCACAGGAGCTTGTAATCATGTGTGTGTGTGAGTTAGGCAAGGCAAGGCAGCTTTATTTATATAGCGCATTTCATACACAATGGCAACTCAATGCGCTTTACATAAAACAATAAGAATTGAAATAAAAATTTTAAAAAATAAATAAATAAAAACAACTACCGAAGAATAGAAAGACATAAAATACTATAAGAGCAGCATACAATCATGATTTAAAAGGACATAGTGCAGTTAAAATTTACAATTTAAAGTGCTTTGAACAAGCTCAATCATAAGCACAGGAGAAGAGAAGTGTTTTTAACCTGGATTTAAAAATGTTCACAGTTGGGGCTGATTTCAGTTTAGCTGGTAGTTTGTTCCAGTTTTGTGCAGCATAACAGCTAAAAGCTGCTTCACCATGTTTAGTTTGAACTCTGGGCTCCACTATCTGACCTGAGTCAGTAGATCTCAGAGCCCTACTGGGTTTGTATTCTACTAAGATGTCACTCATGTATTCTGGACCTAAACCATTCAGTGATTTGTAGACCAGTAGCAGAACTTTAAAATCTATTCTATAGCTGACTGGGAGCCAGTGTAAAGACTTTAGAACTGGAGTAATGTGCTCTGATCTCTTTGTTCTGGTTAAAACTCGAGCTGCAGCATTCTGAATGAGCTGCAGCTGTTTAATGCTTTTTTGTGGGAGTCCAGTCAGAAGACCGTTACAGTAGTCGAGTCTACTGGAGATGAAAGCATGAATCAACTTCTCCTGGTCTGTTTGAGACATAAAACCCTTCACTCTGGATATGTTCTTAAGCTGATAGAAGGCTGTTTTGGTGATGGATTTGATATGACTGCTGAAGGTCAAATCTGAGTCTATCAGCACGCCAAGGTTTCTGACTTGGTCCCTAGTTTTTAGAGAGAGTGACTCGAGATGTTTACTGACGGCAATCCTCTTCTCTTTATTGCCAAAAACAATTACCTCAGTTTTATCCTGATTTAATTGAAGGAAATTTTGGTTCATCCAATTTGTTACTTGCTCTAAACAGTGACACAATGACTGTATTGGACTGTAGTCATCTGAGGACAGTGCTATGTATATCTGCGTGTCATCTGCATAACTGTGATAGTCTACATTAGAGTTCTGCAGAACTTGACCCAAAGGCAGCATATATAGACTGAACAGAAGGGGTCCAAGAACTGACCCCTGAGGAACTCCACATGTCATAGCCATTTGATTGGATTCATAACTTCCAATGGTCACAAAATAACTCTTCCAAGTAGGACCTGAACCATTCTAGGACTGTTCCACTGAGTCCTGCCCAAGTTTCCAACCTGTTCAACAATATACTGTGATCCACAGTGTCAAATGCAGCACTGAGATCCAACAGGACCAGAACTGACACCTTGCCTGAGTCAGTGTTTAACCTAATATCATTTAACACTCTAATAAGAGCTGTTTCTGTACTGTGGTGAGGTCGGAAGCCTGATTGAAATTTGTCAAAGAGGCCACTGGAATTCAAGAAATTGCTGAGTTGATTAAAAACCACTTTCTAAACGATCTTGGCTATAAAAGGAAGATTTGAGATAGGTCTGTAGTTGGTTAACATGGAAGCATCCAGCGATCTCTTTTTAAGAGTGGCTTAATGGCAGCTACTTTTAGGGATTTAGGAAACGTGCCCGATTGAAGTGAGCTATTTAGTATTTGTCGCAAATCTATTTGGACAGAGTTCACAATAGTTTTAAAAAAGTCTGATGGCATTGTGTCAAGACAGCATGTTGATGGTTTTAGATGCTGAACTGTTTCCTCTATGGTTTTTTGGTCAACTGTATTAAATTCTGACATCGCAGTTGAGTTATTCCTGGGAGGTCTTAGGGATTGCGTTATTTTATTGTTTTGTTGATTTGTGTTAATATTTAACCTTATGGACTGGATTTTTTCACTGAAAAAGCAAGCAAATTCATTGCATTTTGCTGTGGAAAGGAGTTCTGGAGCTATCTGTTTAGGGGGGGTTGTCAGCTTATCAACCATAGCAAATAGAGTGCGAGTGTTGTTGATGTTCTTATTAATAATTTCAGAAAAGTGTCGCTGTCTAGCCTTGAGTAACTCATAGTTAAAATTACAAAGACTTATTTTGTAGAGGTCATGGTGAATTTGGAGTTTAGTTTTTCTCCACTTACACTCTGCTTTCCTGCATTCTGTTTTTAAAGCCTTTACCATCATAGTGTTCCTCCATGGTGTTTTCTTTCTGATCAAGGTTGTCTTAGTTTTAATAGGTGCAACAGCATCCATGACATTTGAGATTTTCCAGTTAAATTTATCTAGGAGTTCATCAACTGACTCTGCACTCACAGTTGGTGACATAGCTATAGCCTCCATAAACTTTGCACTGGTATTCTCATTTATGTACCTTCTCTTAACAGACACAGATGTTAAATGAACATTTGGAATGATCTGTAAGTCAAAGAACACACAGAAATGATCAGAAAGAGCCAAGTCCTTAACATCAACAGAAGAAATGTTAACACCTTTAGAGATAACCAGATCCAGAGTGTGGCCTCGAGTGTGTGTGGGCCCTTTCACATGTTGCAAGAGACCGAAAGTGTCAAGTAGAGCAGAGAGTTATTTGGCATTACTGTCCATGTTATTGTCTACGTGAATGTTAAAATCTCCTGTTATGATAAAAACGTTGTAATCAATGCAGATAACTGACAGCAGTTCAGCAAACTCATCAATGAATTTTCCTGAGTATCTTGGAGGTCTATAAATGATTAAAACAAGGACTTTTGGATCACCTTTTAGTAAAAAACAGAGATATTCAAAAGAGCTAAAATCACCTAACGTAATTTCCTTGCACTGAAATACAGATTTAAAGATGGCAGCAACTCCCCCGCCTTTCTTACCAGTTTGACACTTGTTCATAAAACTGAAATTTGTTGGTGCTGCCTCATTGAGAATAGCACAACAGCTACCTTCAATCAGCCATGTTTCACTAAGAAGTAAAAAATCTAGATCATAGGTCATAATGACGTCATTAACTAACAGTGATTTGTTGACTAGTGATCTGATATTGAGTAGAGCTAATCTTGTGGAGATAGCAGGAGACACTGGTATATTTCGAAGTTGACATGCTATACTTAATAAATTGGCAGATTTAACCTTTTTATTTCTCACCAGTTTAACCATTCTTCTGTTACCTGTCATCACAGGGATTGAGAAGGCTATCTGAACTCCATAGGGCCCTGACTTTTCCTGGGGGAGAACATTATTGGTATCAGTATTGCAGCCTGGACCCGGCACGTATCAGTCTGACTCACAGATTATCTGAGTCAGAGGAGGTGGGGGGGCTCTGTGACGTGGGGCTGGACGAGGAGGGGGATTTCGGGGAGAAAAAATGGGATTTGGACGTGGTGTGAAGTGGAAATCCAGAAAAAGGGGGAATGGGGAATCCGGACTGCGTGGAGAGAATGAAAGGCTGGATGGGGTCCCAGTGGGTGAAAGTTGGGAGTCTCCTGGTGGGGCTGGGGGAGACTCCACTTGTTGGGCTGTTGGGGCTGGGGGAGACTCCTCATGTTGGGTTGTTGGGGCTGGGGGAAGCTCCTCGTGTTGGGGTAAGGATGATGACGTTAAAACCTCTCTCTCGGTGTGCTGTCCTTCATGGTCACTCCTTATCTCAGGCGGTAGCAGTTTTTGTCCAGAAGGCTGTCTTATCTGTTGTTTTGGATTGTCTCGCCTCTTGTCCTTGGCAGGGGCTGCTGGTGACCGACGCAAAAAATCAAAAATGTTGTAGCTTAACAGCTGTACTCCTGACTTGTTAAGGCAAAATCCATCTGCCTCAAAGAGGTGTCTGCGTTCCCAAAAAAATTTGAAATTGTCAATAAAGTTCACTGATTGAGCAGCACACGTATCTTTGAGCCATCTGTTTAGCATCAACAGCCTGCTGAATCTCTCGTCTCCTCGCCGAACTGTTGGTAGAGGTCCACTGATAAACACCTCAGTATTCAGACATCGAACTTTGTTCAGCAGATCATTAAAATCCTGTTTCAATACCTCTGATTGTTGCTTGACAACATCAAGTGCTCCTGTGTGAATGACGAGAGATTTCACTGTCGGATGCTCAGCAGTGATTTCCAGAATTTTCTCTGAGATATCGGACACCATATCATTGGTAAAACAAAGTACTTTGGTGTTTTTGCTGAAAAAGTGTTTTGTCTTATTCACAGCTCCGTCACCCACTATCAGCGTTTGAGGCCCAGTGGTTAGCTCTTTCTGCAGCCTTTTAGTATGTGATTTAGCCTCATACCTTTCTCCGGTTCTGGAAGATGACCTTTCTTTTGGGGAGTCAGGGTCTTGTAAAAGTGGAGCAAATCTGTTCTCTAGTAGAATCCCTGTGTCCTTGGTCAGTTTGCTCTTACTTGTACTTGTTTTAGCCACATTCCACGGCTGTTTTCTCCTTGGTACTGGGGTTGAAGAGACCCTCCTGTGTGATGGCAGTGCAGGCCACTCAGTATCATCACGAGTCTCCAGGTGCTGGGTTCTGCCTGTTAACCGTCTTCCCATATCTGAGGGAGGCGATTTATCTTTACATGAATTATGCCTTGGCTTTGCACAAAGCATTTGTCTGTTAGCCTGCTCCTTTCCACTGATTTGGGTCATCGGTAGAGTGGTTTCATTCCCATATTGACTATTTACCTCCACGTTCACTTCGAGTCGCAGAATCTTTGTCTCCAGTACTGCTATCTTCTGGAGAAGTTTGTAGTAGTCATCCGTGGAAAAGGGAGGCATCTTGTTGCTAATTAGCTTAGCTGAGCTCCTCAAACCCAGTCAGTATAGTGCAGGCTTATGCTGCTGATAGGCCACACTCACGAAGTAAAAAGTGTTTAAATAATAGTGGTAGCCTTCAGATACTTTCATAAATTAACCTCCCAGTGATTTAGAAGTATCCAGGACCCACTTTCCATAAATTTTGTAGCAAAAGGATAAGATTACAATGGGAAAAAAAAGAAAAGTAAGAAAGTAAGAGCGGAGAGCGGAGAGCGAAGAGCGAAGCGTCTACTAGCGTCTACTCAAGGGCATAATCGTTAGTTAGAGGTCATGTGGTTATTTGAGAAATTAGAAATGAATAACTACTGTAGAGTAAAACAAAACATAATAGAATATACAAATCTGACATCACTTCTTCAAAAATAAATGTCTTTTATGACATTGATTTGAAAATTGTAATATTTTCCTCCCAACAGCAGGGGGAGCAAATGCCCCCCCTGCCCCCGCGGTGACATCGCCACTGCTTCTGCTATTAAGGGAAGCAGAGGCGAACCATCCTTCTTGGATTGATCAAATCTAAGATAAGGTGCTGACACAGAGTATAGGCCCACTTCCCTCTTCATGTTAAAGACTACGCAATAAATATCTACATTTCCCAATTATGCAACCATTCAACAAAACATTTACACCATTATGCAGTTCATCACTGATGACATGTCATTACAAACAACCAGGGGCGTCTCTAGGATTTTGACACATCCGGGGCTTAGCCCAGAAGAGTTAAGCCGAAATTTTTAGACATAGAGACATTTGTGACATCCCAAAGACACCTGGGGTCCGTTTCACAAAGCAGGTTTAACAACCTCTGAGTTTAATCCTAAACGCTGAGTTGATCTCCACTGAGATAGAAAACTCTGGGATTTCGGTTCCACAACACCGGTTTTGAGTTAAGTTGATCAACTCAGAGGAGTTCCACCTAGGGTTGAGCGCGTGCACCACAACTATAAAAAGCCAGCATCAATGGAGCCCCGATTCGACGAGTCACCATGGCAACGGGGAAGTCACCAACCTCGATTGGAAATACTTAATATACCTACTACTAATGCGCTCATATGGCGAGTTTCAACACGTTTTTAGAAAGAAGTGCAACACTGCTGCGTAAGTTTAAATGGAGTCCTTTGCGATCACAATAATATTACAGATGAAAACTGCTTGAATGGTAACTATTTATTTCATTTAGGTGCAATCCTGCGGGGGAGAAGCGCACAGCAGCTTAAGATTACATTATTCAAACAGATAAGACCTCGGCATGATCATTTTGATCATGTTTTACACTGTAAAGTAAATATTAAGTGGCTATTTGACTGTATACAGTTGCCTCTACATCTCCGACATTGTACAAAAAACATTTGCAAAGAAACGCAGTGCAACACACAATATCTGCTGGGATGTGAGAGACTACGGTTGGTAATGTTGCACATGTAAGGACGGATTAGGTTGCGTATGTAAATGATGGACTGTGACGTGAAACGGTACCGCTGAAAAAGATAATTGTCTGGAAATGATAATTGTCTGGAAAGGCTAAAACATCTATGGTCTGATAACCCTCTCCCGACGAATATTTAATTCTCTGCGCAGTAAATAATAATTATATAATAATAATTAATTGCATTTATATAGCGCTTTTCAAGACACCCAAAGCGCTTATATATATATATATATATATATATATATATATATGTATATATATATATATATATATATATGTGTGTGTGTGTGAGTAAGGGAGTACCGGCACTTTTTTTTCCACTTCGAGCGCTGGTCAAAAGGACATGTTCGTGAAAAAGTCGCCTCCTACTGCCTAATGGACTTCTGAAATAGCACTGACTCTGATTTTGTTAAATGATTTTTGACAGACGGCTACGCCAAAACTCGCTGACTGAATGAATGAGGAAATCAAATGGCGTGTGTGACTGAAAGAGGGCGGAGACACATTGATCCATTGAGTAAAACCTGGTCCCGACCAGGTTAGGTTCATAGAGTCTGTTACTACGGTAACTGACCGAGAGCTTAAGTTACCTCTCTCTCTGAAACAGGCTAGAGTTACCCCTCTTTCTCTGGTTTGAGTTATCTCCCTTTGTGAAACGGAAATCGCAGAGTTTCCCTCAGTTCAGGGTTAATAAACGCAGGGTTTTCACTAAACCTGCTTTGTGAAACGGACCCCTGAACAGCTGCCTGCTGCCTGACACCGCTGTTTTGGGTGAATGACGTGCAACCTGGGGGTGTTAACCACTTGTGCGCCAAAGCCAAAGAAGTGGCTTTTAAAAAAATAATAATAAATTGTTACTCAAACCTGTCCAAAAACACTGTTTTATCGAAGCATCAACATAAGATGACCGAAGTTTAACCTTAAAAAAAAAAAAAAAAAAAAGTTTTTTTTTTTTTGAAAATTAATATTCGGGGCTAATTAAAAAACATCCGGGGCTTTAGCCCCGAATGTTATAGCCTAGGGACGCCACTGCAAACAACTAGGAAGTGTTACTTTATGCCCAAATAAGTCCATCTACACAACGGACAGTCTGTGTGTGACTTTATTATCTGTTTTCACAGTCTATGTCTGGACCATCTCTGGTGTGAAGAACGAGGAGAATGAAGTGTTGAGGTTTGAGGAAGTGAGAAAACACTTAATATAAGAAGCCTTGCTCTCCACAGTGAGCAGTAGTTCAAGTTATCAATCAGAGAGAGAGAGAGAGAGAGAGAGAGAGAGAGAGAGATGTCTCATTGCCAGTCATTGAAAGGTAAGGACAACTTTAAATATCATAATGTATTAAAGAGGATGTATTAAAGATGTCCAGATGCACCGAGACACACCCACTTATCATCCTCCCCTCACTTGGATTACAAAGTGCAGCTCCATTAGAAGTGAATCCTCTAAATACGGGATATTGTGGTGAAAGGAGCATCAGCTCGTCTTCACTAGGCTGGATGAGGTTGAGGGTTGAATACTTCTGTCTTTTTCACCGGCATATTCGCGTCGTGACTGATGTCAATAGTTGAAATAGATAGAAATAAATAGTTTTTCTCTGTTTTTATTCGCTTTTTCGCATCGTTTATTCGCTACGCGTCTGGTCTAAAAGGACCTATAGATGTGAAGGTAAATAACTCAAATCAAAGAGTCCGTAGTCTGCTAAACATTACATAACTCATGTTGTCTCTCACAATACACTTCAAAACAAAGAGAAATGTAACAAAGTCACTTTCTCAGAGTATCATGGAGACTTCAGAGTTGGAGATTGTGTCTCTCTACCATGTGATGAGGCTTGGAAAGACTGGGACTCTGGATGTTACGATATCAACTGGCTGTTCAATACGGATAATACAGAAGACACAACAGAATTGGTTGTTGATGGAAAGGTTAAGTCTGATGACAACAGATCAAGACTACATGTTACAGAGGACTGTTCACTGGAGGTAAAGACGTTGAGAGAGGAAGATGAAGGTCTTTACACCTGCAGACAACACCTATCATCATCATCATCATCATCATCATCATCATCATTCAAAGATCATGCACAGTATATTATCGGACCTATCAGTAAGTATTTCTATTTTAATCTACTCACCTAAATGTACACTTTTGGGTTGAAACCAGTCCATGAGAATGAGAATATGACCGGTAACGTGTTTCAAATATTCATATCTGAATATAGTGTCATGTGTCCTCTGATGGAGATTTAAAAATCCTGCGTGACTATGAGATGAACTGTTGACAGTATCTGTGTTCACTTTTTGACATAAATAGACACTAAGCTGTGGTAATATGTGTTTTTTAGTATGAAGAGTGTGGTTTAGACAACACAATATCTGTTTTCACAGAGATATTACTGTAGACATGTTCCTATATTTCCGTATATTCATGTTTAATAGGCTAATTCAATGCTTGTCTTTGTTTTATCATTGGTTTTAATCCACAAGGAGCAGCGAGCACAACCACACCAACCACAACCACAACTACACTGAGAGGTATTTCATTTCTGTCTTGTGGAGCCATGTTTCAAAATGGCGTCTTGATCTCTCCCTGTAACTCTGATGACTTGGTAGTGGAAGTCCTACTGGTAAAGGAAGCAATGCAATCTCACAGTCTGACAGCATCCAGTTCTCCTTCAGTCCTTTAATACCATTTGATATGCTATTGTTATTAAATGTTGGACATGAACTCCAGTTATGAATCAGTAACATGTGATACTTGCTGTGTATGAACATAAAGGTCTGTCCCACACCACCAGGACATAACTCTCCATGCTTGTCTTCAAGGATACTTTGCAGGCATACTAAAGAGTCATTCAGATATCAGAAGTTGTTTAGTAATTCAATGCTTGTCTTTGTTTTATCATAGCTTTTAATCCACAAGGAGCAGCAAGCACAACTTACACATCCAAACCAACCACATCTACACCAACAGGTATTTCATTTCCATTTCTTTGCAGTGCCATGTTTCAAAATGGCGTCTCTAACCCTGATGACTTGGTAGTGGAAGTCCTCAATGAATACATGCTAGCATCTCAAACTGACCATCTCTAACAGCATCACACCAACAGTATGATGAAACCATCCCACATTCTTCACTTATAACTCTAAACATATGTTCTTGTTTTTAAGATGTTATGTTTTGCTTTTAGTTTGATCTTAGACCTGAACTTCAGTTATTTATCAGTCAAATATTCCACCAGGATAAAACTCCACACTTGTCTAAAAGGATATTTTTAAAACATATTTGTTATAAAGAGTGAGTAAGATAACAATAGTTGATTACTAATTCCATGTTTCTCTTTGTTTTGCCATTGATGTTAATCCACAATGAGCATCAAACACCAGGACGCTATTTCATCTCTATCTTGTGGTGCCATGTTTCAAAATGGCATTTCTATCTGTCTATCCTGTTACTCTGTGGACTTGGTAGTGTCAATCCTCAAGTCATGTCTTAACTATCTGACAATCAGCACAACTAAAGTTATGAAACCATCACACTTGTGTTCCTACTTGTGTTTCACAGAAACAGAGATGTACTTTATTAACCAGAGCAACATCTAACAACATCTATTAACCAGTCTTCTGCAGAGGCATGAGTCTCGCTAGATATACAATCTGCATTAAGCGGTGGCTTTACTTTGAGTGGATATGACGTGTGTTCTTATAGTTAAGAGGGTTTTAGTTATTAGACTGAAGTCAGATACAACACCAGGTTCATTGTGAGTCACATGTGACACTACTGACCCAGGTATGTGTTCTAACAACCTGACAACATCTCACGGCATCAACACCAAAAGATGTCACATGTTCTTCAGCACGTTAAAATACTTGCCCTTGCGCAAGATGGAAAATTAATTTCCTTGAGCCACTAACCACAGCGAGGCATACGTGCAAGGGTTGTGTTGTGTACATCATTTCTAAACCGAGATAACTCAAAGTACGTCACTATTTAGTCACTTAAGCAGGTGCTAAAGTCGAAGGGATCAAACAGTGAATTCAGATACATGTCACTAAGGAGCAGTTGGGGGTTAGGGGCTTCTTGCTGAAGGACGCCATGACAGTTGGTCTGTGTAGTGTGGATATTGGGGTGGGAACCCAGAACCTTTCGTCTGGGAGTCAAACACCAGAACTAGACTATCCTACCCCCTATCCTCCTATTATTTATACAGAAAGTCAGTTTTCAGTCATTTTCTATGGTTTCAGACATATACCCATGTAGGTTGTTAATGAATGGTAAATGGACTCCATTCCCTCTCATAGCAGGGGTCCTGCTGCATGGCCTGGTGCTGCTGGGCTTCTCTGTCCTGACCCTGGTGGTTCTGCTCCGCCTCATTGGCTGGTGGAGAAGGAGAGGTGAGACCGTCAACACCATCTTGTTAACCTCTGGCTTGCTTGAACAGCTACTGTTATATACCTGCCAATGTTGGCACCAATTGCAGAGAGAGAGACCTAAAAAAATGTTGAAAATAATAAAAAACTTGGGGTCATATATAATGTGGGGCCTGTGAAGCCCTTTGAGACTGTAACTGTGATTAAGGGCTGTGCTAATAAACTTCACTCAACTTCACCTGTTGTCACGTCTACATCTATACACCCGTTTATATATCGCCATGGAAATGCTTACTGTGGCTTTCTCTCCACCAGGAAACAAGACTGCAACAGAAGAGAGCATTGTGAGTTTAAAGACTGAAGAGGAAGAATTGCAGTAACAGATTGTATTGGTGGTCAGGATGACTTGTTCTCTAACCATAGCAGCCAATCAGAGGTTAAGCATGCAAAAGCATGTGGGGCACACGTGGTGTTGGGGTTTGGTTCTCCTTTAATAACGTATTAATAATAATTGTATAATGACGACGCTTCACAGCAATGTAATAAGTAACGTTGTGTCAACAGACTTTTGCTGATTTGTGATTATCTAGGAGCTCCAGCGGTCTACAACCAACTTTGTTGAGCTGTTGTGGGATTTAATAAACCCTTTGAAATGTGACATATCCACTGTAACTTTTTACACTGCAACTAATTCATGTTCTTCATCTGATCGGCTGCTCTGAACTCTGTCCAGCTGTTGTTGTTTTGAACTATAGGTCCTGCAGTACTTTAACTTTTCTTAGCTGCTCCAGTTTTTATGGCATTGCTTTGATTGTTTTAACTTCTAAGACACGTTGGATAAAGTGTCTGCTGAAGGACTAAGTGTGAATGTGAGCAGGAGTAACTGGGTTACTGTATTGGGTGCAGGGTCTGAACTCTGCCAGCGACGCCCCGCCAGTCGGAGAACGCCTCGGCCCAGGAGCCGTTGACGAGGTAAGACTCCCTCACCCATTCATCTCACACACACACACACACACACACACACACACACACACACACACACACACACACACACACACACACACACACACACACACACACACACACACACACACACACACACACACACACACATCACTTCATCATTCATTCATGTGTGTAATTGTCACATTGCTGAGAACATAGCCAAACACATCTCACCTTGCACATCTTAATGTGAAAGGTTAATTGTTAATTATAATTAGATTAATAAAGTACATTTTGTCTCATGTGAATGTGTACCAGCAGCACACTGTGGATAAGGATCTGGACCGGGCTCCCAGGGGCCCCTCTGTGGTCCAGTGTGGTGAGCAGAGGCCAGTAGGCTCAGCACAGGTAAATATTGTGACTTCAGGTGAGCCAACCACCACATCTCCATGACAACATTAGTCCTCCCGGTGGTACACCTGAGAATACAACTTATCCACCTGGCGGCCATATTGGTCCGTTGGGTGGGGAAGCCTTCTAGGATCTTTGGGGAAACCATGGAAACCCTAGATGGACAAAGTCTGTACACCTGGTCCTGGTTTATCAACGTTGCGTATGAAGAAATCTGTGTGTAAACCCTGCGTATGCCATTTTCCAACAAAACATGGGATTCATCAATTTGTTCTTGGCTTGAAAATGTGCGGACTTTGGGACAAAATGTACACACAGGGTCTGACCATACGTACGCACAGCAAGCGGTAGAGTCAACAGGAAAATCACTAGAAAAATATTTACAAACATGACCAACACTTTTGACCAACTTATACGAATACAATTTCCCCTGCATGTGCTGCCTATGAAGTCATGTAATGAAATTCTATAACATTAGGGCAGTTGTAGGAGGTGCGTGCGTCAAATGACTGACCTTACAGAAGTTGTGGGTGCTGATCTAGCGTTGTAAGAAGATGTGGTGGGGGCTGCGGGCTGCGTAAGAAGAAGTGAGCCTGTTTTCAGACAATGCACCAACTTATTGGTGGTGTCCAAGTCCTCTCCACCCTCAGGTTTTTGGCTACTGGCACATCTCAGAGAGAGTTAGGAGATATAGTAGGAGTTTCCCAGCCCTCGCTAAGCTGTTTAATGCCTGGCGGCAGTCGTTGCCTGCAGGCACGTGCACACATAGGGCCCTAGGGGTGCTTGAGCCCCTGCCCTTTTTGCCTCGTATTATAAAGTGCCCTCTGAGTGTTTTTTATTTATTTTATTTTTTTAGATCGTGCGGGACAGGAAATCGTGTACAAAATACAAAATAAAACACCGGGTTAATTTTCAAAATAAAATGAACCGTGTTTACGGCGGATCATATTTCCCTCACTACAGGTCTGAAGTGCAGGTCTGAGGTTTAGATATTAAAGTTTATTGTGACTTTGCTGTGTGGGCTAACAAAATAATAATAACAATAATAACAATAATAACAATAATAACGATAATAATAATAATAATAATAATAATAATAATAATAATAATAATAATAATAATAATAACGATAACAATAACAATAATACTACTACTAATAATAATAATAATAATATAGTAATTTCATGCATTCTCATGCATTTAAGGGAGGAAGGACTGATTTACACATTGAAGTTTTTTCCATTAGGCTATTTATTTTTGTATTTTTTTCAAAGTTCATGTTTCATTGTTCAATGTTCAATATTAAAGTGTTTATCTTCAACAATACATAGCCTAATAATAAACCATTGTTTTATTGCTTTGCATGTCTTCCAAGCCTATGATAATGTGGATAAACTCATGTTGACAATAATTTGTTGACACAAAAGAAATGGTGATTTCATTTCACTTTCACCTACACAGGACACACAGCTAAGTAGTTAGCTTATTATTAGTACTTTGTTTTTTAATTTTTACATTAATTTCCATCTTGTGTAAAGGACCGGAAAAAAAAAATTTGGTGCGCGCACATGTTGCCCTTTTCTGATTTTGAGCCCCTGCCCACCTATAATCATGTGCACGTCCCTGGTTGCCGGTATCATCACTTTACGCACACAGTACAATTTGTTTCCATACACCGCTGCACAACAGAGTCTGTTGTGATGCGTTGTCTGAAAACACACTCACTTCTTATGCAGCCATCAGCCCCACCATGTCCTCCACAACACTAGACCAGCCCCCACCACGTCCTCTAACAACACTAGACCAGCCCCCACCACATCCTCTAACAACACTAGACCAGCCCCCACCACGTCCTCTAACAACACTAGACCAGCCCCCACCACGTCCTCTAACAACACTAGACCAGCCCCCACCACGTCCTCTAACAACACTAGACCAGCCCCCACCACGTCCTCTAACAACACTAGACCAGCCCCCACCACGTCCTCTAACAACACTAGACCAGCCCCCACCACATCCTCTAGCAACACTAGACCAGCCCCCACCACATCCTCTAACAACACTAGACCAGCCCCCACCACATCCTCTAACAACACTAGACCAGCCCCCACCACGTCCTCTAACAACACTAGACCAGTCCCCACCACATCCTCTAACACTAGACCAGCCCCCACCACATCCTCTAACAACACTAGATCAGACATTTGACACACGCACCTCCTACAGCTGCCCTCATTTCATTAGTTTCATTACATGACTTCAGTTAGTAATATGAAGCATAGTCGGATTATCTGAAATCAAATCTTACCAAATACAATTATTGTATAGGCTTACTTTAGGCGTAGGATTCATCGATTCTATCTTTAAAAATCACATTACTTTCTGGGGGTAAATTGTGTGAGTATAAGTGGATCAAAAGCATTAACAGGTCATGTTTGCAGTTTCTTTCTAGTGATTTTCCTATAGACTACCGCTTGCTGTGCGTATGCATAGTCAGACATTTTCTCCCAAAGTAGCCTACGCACATTTGAAAGCCAAGAAAAAATGTATAACTCTCACGTTTTGTCGAAAACCTGCGTACACAGGGTTTACACACAGACTTCTTCTAAGGCAACGTATTGCTGATAGAAACGTGATTGTTTTCATATGTCGTGACATATTGTGATGTCGCTACACGTCTCACATTTCATTTGGGTTTTGACCGGTTCAGGACCAAGTGGACCCTGGTGAATTCAGCGACGAGGCTACCTATGAAAACATGAGGGCCCCTCCCGGATGTGTTGGGGACACCGAGGACACGGGCGTCCATTTTGTCACCGTCCACCGACTGACAAAATGACAAACGTCTGGAGACCACATGATGAACCAGGAAGTGGTCGGTGCTAGCTCGTCGTCGTTGTGTTCAGATGCAATATAACCGACTGAACAAACTGTTTTCATTTGTATTCCTTAGACGCAGCAAGCAAGGCCTGCACTCGGTAGTAAACACAGTGTAGGATACACATACATCACATGACATATATTCTCAATGGCAATAATGAAATGAATACAGGATCCATGAGGTAATAAGTGCTGAATGCCTGTTCTCATATCTTCATATGATGGGAACATGCTTTTCAAATGAGTTCATATTTTGTCCTTGAGACGGCCACAAACAAACAGAGAATATATGAAAAGCCATCATCAGATTGTTGCCTACTTTATTAGGTGAGATTCATTTAATAATAACCAGACTATATCTTGTAATAATTATGCCCTACCACCAGTCACCATCATGTGTACATTGATAGACTCGTTTCTAGTTAGGTTACAGTTAATGCTTTTGTCTTTTAAAGTTTTCTTGTTCTTCATAATCTTCTGTTGTACATTAGGTATGTACAAATTAAATTGAATTGTAGACTTTTTTATACAGATGTTTCCTGTATCAACCGTTTTGCATCTAGTGTTTGAAGTGTACAATAAAAAAGAGGGCTATACATATTTCCTGTTGGTGATTTCAGGGTTATTAACCAGCGGGTGCAATGGGCAGAGGAGCAAGAAAGAGAGAGAAGCCAAGTAGCCGCTTATTTTAGAGAGGGGGCACAAAGGGGAGAATATGAAATTCGTTGGGCTCCTTCTGAGTTGTTATGATATATAATATGTATAATATAAATGTGATATGTTATGATATACAACATATTTTATAAATGTGATATGTTATGATATATATTATATATGATATAAATGTGATATGTTATGATATACAACATATTTTATAAATGTGATATGTTATGATATATATTATATATGATATAAATGTGATATGCTATGATATATAATATATATGATATAAATGTTTGGGCTACTTCGGGGTTAAGACTGGTTTGACTCGGCACGTCCCCTCAGTTTGTATGGGCATGTCGCCATAGCTAAATAACTACATGACCACCTATTGGTTATTGTGGAGTGTGTGTTGTTGATAGCTGGTTTACAGCCTCACCGAGTCAGACTGATTAGACTCTGGGCTGGGTGGGGCTGCACACCTGTGGTGCAGAGCAATTATGCCACCCAGGATAAACCAGCTAACACCACACACACTCAGAAGAGAGCCACTGTCATGGCAGCACATTACATCTGCTCGGCGAATACCATCTCGCCATCTCCAATAAACGCATACTTCTACCAACATCGACCCGTGTCCTGTCTTGGAGGACCCCAGCAAAAGCGACTGATGTGGCATGTGGCTAGAGTCCACTGCCACACTGTGGCATGTGGCTAGAGTCCACTGCCACACTGTGGCATGTGGCTAGAGTCCACTGCCACACTGGCATGTGGTTAGAGTCCACTGCCACACTGTGGCATGTGGCTAGAGTCCACTGCCACACTGTGGCATGTGGCTAGAGTCCACTGCCACACTGTGGCATGTGGCTAGAGTCCACTGCCACACTGTGGCATGTGGCTAGAGTCCACTGCCACACTGTGGCATGTGGCTAGAGTCCACTGCCACACTGTGGCATGTGGCTAGAGTCCACTGCCACACTGTGGCATGTGGCTAGAGTCCACTGCCACACTGTGGCATGTGGCTAGAGTCCACTGCCACACTGTGGCATGTGGCTAGAGTCCACTGCCACACTGTGGCATGTGGTTAGAGTCCACTGCCACACTGTGGCATGTGGCTAGAGTCCACTGCCACACTGTGGCATGTGGCTAGAGTCCACTGCTACATGGTGGCATGTGGCTAGAGTCCACTGCCACACTGGCACCCCAAGACGTGACTTCTCCGACCAGGTAGGGAAATGGAAGGGCTGATGCCCAAATCCGCTCTGGAGCCACCAGCCGCGTTACGGACAGCCACCTCAACGCCGGCCCTCCTGAACAGCAGTGACGGCCAGTGGAGGAGCGGGGAGGCAGCGCAGCGACCACCATGGGCAACCATCTGTGGCTAGCCTCCCCCAGATCCAGCCTGGAGCAGCCCAGGTCCAGCCGCGCCTCTGCCAGTGGAACCAGCAGTCCAAGTCCCCATGCTCCAGGGGTAGATGGGGGATCGTGCACCGGTGCCCTGGTGGAGGGGGGGCCCTAGAGGGCTGTTCCAGGCCCTCGGAGGAGCTACCTCCGCGGCCCAGCTGTCGGGCCTCCTTCCGAGCCCATCCAGCCAGCCCCTGCAAACGGCCGGCCCAGAGAAACCTTCACCACCCGAGGCAGCAGACCCAGGCCTCCGGTCTCCAGGATGGAGGGGGAGGGTGGGGTTGACGTGACACTGGAGAGGTGCAGCGGCAGTGGGGTTTGGGGGGTTGTATCATATGATATAATATCCCAGCTGAGAGCCACAGGAGCTTATAATATCATAATATATATCATATGATATAATATCCCAGCTGAGAGCCACAGAAGTTTATATCATAATATATATCCTATAATATCCCAGCTGAGATCCACAGGAGCTTATAATATCATAATATACAGGTATATCCTATAATATCCCAGCTTAGAGCCAGGAGCTTTTAATGCAGCCACAAATCACATCAATCACAGATGATGTCATGTCAATTCATCACTTGGATTCTACGTCGCGTCCCGTGCGTGAGTTAGAGGTCATGATGTGGTTATTTGAGAAATTAGCTTCTGCACTGCTTCTGCTATTAAGGGAAGCAGAGGCGAACCATCGTTCTTGGATTGATAAAATCTAAGATAAGGTGCTGACACAGAGTATAGGCCGTTTGAGGAAGTGAGAAAACACTTGATATAAGAAGCCTTGCTCTCCACAGTGAGCAGTAGATCAAGTTATCAATCAGAGAGAGAGAGAGAGAGAGAGATGTCTCATTGCCGGTCATTCAAAGGTAAGGACAACTTTAAATATCATAATGTATTAAAGCGGATGTATTAAAGAGGATGTATTAAAGAGGATGTATTAAAGAGTGTCCAAATGCACACGAGACACACCCACTTATCATCCTCCCCTCACTTGGATTACAAAGTGCAGCTCCATTAGAAGTGAATCCTCTAAATACGGGATATTGTGGTGAAAGGAGCATCAGCTCGTCTTCACTCAGCTGGATGAGGTCGAGGGTTGAATGCTTCTGTCTTTTTCACCGGCATATTCGCGTCGGGACTGATGTCAATAGTTGAAACAGATAGAAATAAATAGTTTGTCTCTGTTTTTATTCGCTTTTTCGCATCGTTTATTCGCTACGCGTCTGGTCTAAAAGGACCTATAGATGTGAAGGTAAATAACTCAACTCAAAGAGTCCGTAGTCTGCTAAACATTACATAACTCATGTTGTCTCTCACAGATACACTTCAAAACAAAGAGAAATGTAACAAAGTCACTTTCTCCTCAGAGTATCCTGGAGACTTCAGAGTTGGAGATTGTGTCTCTCTACCATGTGATGAGACTTGGAAAGACGGGGACTATGGATGTTACGATATCTACTGGCTGTTCAGTAAGGATGATACAGAAGACACAACAGTATTGGTTGATGAAGGAAAGGTTAAGTCCGTTGACAACAGAACAAGACTACGTACAGAGGACTGTTCACTGGAGGTAAAGATGTTGAGAAAGGAAGATGAAGGTAGTTACAGCTGCAGACATTACCTATCATCATCATCATTCGAAGATCATGCAGAGTATACTCTAGGACCTATCAGTAAGTATTTCTATTTTAATCTACTTACCTAAATGTACACTTTTGGGTTGAAACCAGTCCATGAGAGTGAGAATATGACCGGTTCAAATATTCATATCTGAATATAGTGTCATGTGTCCTCTGATGGAGATTTAAAAATCCTGTGTGACTATGAGATGAACTGTTGACAGTATCGGTGTTCACTTTTTGACATAAATAGACACTAAGCTGTGGTAATATGTGTTTTTTAGTATGAAGAGTGTGGTTTAGACTACAAAATATCTGTTTTCACAGAGATATTACTGTAGACATGTTCCTATATTTCCGTATATTCATGTTTAATAGCCTAATTCCATGTTTGTCTTTGTTTTGTCATTGGTTTTAATCCACAAGGAGCAGCGAGCACAACCACACCAACCACAACCACAACTACACTGAGAGGTATTTCATTTCTGTCTTGTGGAGCCATGTTTCAAAATGGCGTCTTGATCTCTCCCTGTAACTCTGATGACTTGGTAGTGGAAGTCCTACTGGTAAAGGAAGCAATGCAATCTCACAGTCTAACAGCATCCAGTTCTCCTTCAGTCCTTTAATACCATTTTATATGCTATTGTTATTAAATGTTGGACATGAACTCCAGTTATGAATCAGTAACATGTGATACTTGCTGTGTATGAACATAAAGGTCTGTCCCACACCACCAGGACATAACTCTCCATGCTTGTCTTCAAGGATATTTTGCAGGCATACTAAAGAGTCATTTAGATATCAGAAGTTGTTTAGTAATTCAATGCTTGTCTTTGTTTTATCATTGCTTTTAATCCACAAGGAGCAGCAAGCACAACTTACACATCCAAACCAACCACATCTACACCAACAGGTATTTCATTTCCATTTCTTTGCAGTGCCATGTTTCAAAATGGCGTCTCTAACCCTGATGACTTGGTAGTAGAAGTCCTACTGTCAATGAATACATGCTAGCATCTCAAACTGACCATCTCTAACAGCATCACACCAACAGTATGATGAAACCATTCCGCTCTACTTAGTGTGAAGTAGAGCGATGCCATTACATTCACCGGGACATTGATATTACAAAAGTTAAAGTAGGGGTCGCAAACATTTTCAGAGCTAGAAATGGGGTCATGGGCCAAAACACGTTTGGGAACCACTGAACTAGACCAGTGTTTCCCAAAGCCTGGGTCGGGACCCACAGGTGGGTCGCACAGGATTTTAATTGGGTCGCCAAATACCTCTGCAAAATCTTAAGATTATTTTCATCTGCAGTACATACTTTGTCCACATGGGGGTGTTGCCGTTTCTACCCATTGGCATTAAGCTGCTGCTGCCCTCTCACGTTCAGCCTAAATCTCGCGGGCTCACATCCATACCAAACGAATTTCAAAAATTGTCGAGTCAATAAAAATAAATGAGCCTGTTTTTGATATTAAATGTGCTCGGATAATTATTATATGATGAATCTAATATAAAAGGCTGCTATAGAATAAATTATGGTTGTTGTACTAATGATATGAAAAAAAGGAGAGCCTGTTAAACTAAATGCATTTGTTTGATGTAATTTATAAAGTTATATTTGAAATGTGTAGGCCAATATTGGTTTACTCATTAAAAGATGAGCCTGTTAACTCACTTAAATGCATTAATCAATAATAAGTGCAAAACATGAAGTTATTAAAGAAATGTCTCTTTGAAATGTGTGGTTCATCCATTCAATAGGTCTATCATACAATATTCCTAGCATAAAGTGATGGGGAAATGGCAGTGATAAGGTTCAGGAACGTACATTTATGTGCAATTATGCTCTTCTCGCGATGCCATAACGTGAATTGGGTCGCGGTGGTTTGTCATTTTCAAAAAGTGGGTCCCCAGAAGAAAAGTTTGGGAAACACTGAACTAGACTATCCTGTATTCTACCGTCCTATTATTTATATAACCATTTTCTTTGGTTTTCCGACATATACCCAGGACCTGGGTTAATAGTCGGGGTACCGCTGGGTATAGCCCTCTTGTTGATCCTTGCCCTGGTTCTCCTCATTTACTGGTCCAGAAGGAGAGGTGAGAACCTCTACATCTGTCTAGGCCTTCACACCCCTTATTATTATTATTATTATTATTGTTATTGTTATTGTTGTTATTATTATATATTGCCATCAACATTCACTGTGGCTTTCTCTTCAGCAGGAAACAAGAAGCCAAAGGACATGACCATTGTGAGTTTAAAACAACAAACTAAAACTATTTGGTTGTATTACAATTGAAGAAACGTGGGTGGGTTAGGTGGGTTAGTTGGGTTAGGTGGGTTTGGGGTTTGTATTTCCTGTGTAGTAAGATAGGTAGCTGGAAAATAGCATTGAATTGGTTCAATGTAAGTAGGGGGGCGTTCCATGGTAATAATGCTACAGCAAGTAGCATTATTACAACAATATAGCTTACAACAAGTAGTTTGAGTGAACCAGTGAGTTTCCTCACCTCTGGGTCCCCCCCCCCCCCCCAGGGGTCAACCTATAGATATTTAATGATACATTTCTTTATAAGATTGGAAAAGCCTCATAAAGGTCATGTCCATAAGAACAGAACATCTAATGATACACAAAAACGACATTCCTTGGATCATTAACCTCATGACCAGATGTTGATTGGGTTAAACAATGAGAAGATGCACAAAAAAGTAAACAGTTGGGGTCACCACTGGTGTGACCAGACGAGGTGTAAATGGGTGAGTGTATTGGGTGCAGGAGTAACTGGGTGAATGTATTGGGTGCAGGGGTAACTGGGTGACTGTATTGGGTGCAGGGGTAACTGGGTGGCTGTATTGGGTGCAGGGGTAACTGGGTGACTGTATTGGGTGCAGGGGTAACTGGGTGACTGGGTGCAGGAGTAACTGGGTGAATGTATTGGGTGCAGGGGTAACTGGGTGACTGTATTGGGTGCAGGAGTAACTGGGTGACTGTATTGGGTGCAGGGGTAACTGGGTGACTGTATTGGGTGCAGGGGTAACTGGGTGACTGTATAGAGCGTAACAGTGACCGCCCCTTTTTAACAGCTCCGGTGCCGGAAGTAAATTTCCCATGCATTTATCTCGTCCACTTTTCGTATAATCCTTATAAAAAGAGTATTAAGACTTGAACCAAGCCAATCGTTCGTTGTGGTAGTCGTGACCATATTATGTTTGATTCGGGATGAGTAGTTCCTCACTCGGTCAACAAAATAAAGTACCTTTGGCTTTTCTTCCGTTTTCCAAATTCTTTTTATGCCCGAATCAAACATAATATGGTCATGACTACCACAACGAACGATCGGCTTGGTTAAAGGCTTAATACTCTTTTTATAAGGATTATACGAAAAGTGGACGAGATAAATGCATGGGAAATTTACTTCCGGCACCGGAGCTGTTAAAAAGGGGCGGTCACTGTTACGCTCTATTGGGTGCAGGAGTAACTGTGTGACTGTTTTGGGTGCAGGGGTAACTGGGTGACTGTACTGGGTGCAGGAGTAACTGTGTGATTGTATTGGGTGCAGGGGTAACTGGGTGACTGTATTGGGTGCAGGAGTAACTGTGTGGCTGTATTGGGTGCAGGGGTAACTGGGTGACTGTATTGGGTGCAGGGGTAACTGTGTGACTGTATTGGGTGCAGGAGTAACTGTGTGGCTGTATTGGGTGCAGGGGTAACTGTGTGACTGTATTGGGTGCAGGAGTAACTGTGTGGCTGTATTGGGTGCAGGGGTAACTGGGTGACTGTATTGGGTGCAGGGGTAACTGTGTGGCTGTATTGGGTGCAGGAGTAACTGTGTGGCTGTATTGGGTGCAGGGGTAACTGTGTGACTGTATTGGGTGCAGGAGTAACTGTGTGGCTGTATTGGGTGCAGGAGTAACTGTGTGGCTGTATTGGGTGCAGGGGTAACTGGGTGACTGTATTGGGTGCAGGGGTAACTGTGTGGCTGTATTGGGTGCAGGAGTAACTGGGTGACTGTATTGGGTGCAGGGTCTGAACTCTATCAGCGACGCCCTACAAGTCGGAGGCCCAGGAGCCGTTTATGATGAGGTGAGACTTTATTCGCCCGCTCATCTCACACACACACACAAACACACACATGTCCCGTCGCAAATTCTTCATGCAATTATGACATAACCAGGCATAGATTTGTCTGAAAACCCTTTACAAAATGAAAGTAATTGAATGTAACGCAGTATAAAGTCTCGAATGAATCGAATGCATACTAACTTGACAACTCCTAACCATGTCCCAGTGTCTCAGCCCGGACAGAGACCTGGACGGAGGTCCAACATACGCCTCTATTGTCCTGCCTGAGGGACAGAGGGCCGTGGGTACAGCACAGGTAAACTGGCTCCTTTAGTGTCAGCATAGCACAATGAGTCAATAATAATAGCAGCTGTAATAATAATAGTCATTATTTGAAAGTACGTATTATTTTTGTTGTCACATCGTGCCACCACTCACATGTATGTTGCAGCATATGATGTCGTGACATACTGTTGCCCTTCACCACATGGCACATGACGTCACATCATATCACAGTCATTGTACGACTTCATGTCGCAGCCTACATGTTGTCGTGCCATATTGTGTCACGACTCTCGCTCTCGTCACAGCATAACACAGCGCATCAGGTCGTGGTGTGGGATATCATAACTTATCACAGTTATTCCATGTCGTGATATAACAAGTCACGACATGCTGTGTCACGGCGGTCCATGTCACGCTATAGGTTGAGGACGGTTCCAGTGATGCAGTGACCTACGCCTCGGTGAGGGCGTCTCCCAGGCTTGGCGGGAACGCTGGTGATGTGGACGTACATTACGCCACCGTCAACATACGGGCGAAATGACAAACGTCTGTAGATGAGTATGTGTTGAAACACAGCCAGCAGCAGCCAGCAGTAGCAGTTAAGATTACATTAAAACATAAGAAACTGTTATATTAACCTTCAGGTGTGTAAACACATTTTTTGTCAATAATTGCTGAATGCTTTATTTCACATGAGCCAAGATAAGAGGGCAGCAGCAGCCAGCAGTAACAATTAAGATTATATAAAAATATAAAAAAAACTGTTATAACAACCTTCAGGTGTGTAAACACATTTTTTTGTTCATTAAAGTTCATTAAAGTTAATTCTAAATTACACAAATTTCCTGTCTGGGACAGAGACGTTGGAAGTAGGGGTGCGGGGGGACTCATGTTCTGTTTCACACCATTTATTTTTGAGATGACGAATAGCCAGCCTTCATTCAGAAGTGGTCTCTTGTTCAAGTAGGCTACAAGTATTTGTATCTTCAAGGGCCTATCATTTATGTAATTACCTTTTTATTTTACACATTTTATTAATTGTATTTTATTGGTTCAATCATAATTAGTTTCATGGCTATGCCTCTTTGATATGAACCATTTTTATCGTCATAACAATAAAGATTCTTTGTGAACATCTAAATCTTACTTTCTAATTTTCAATAGCTGTATACTTCTCAAATTATTTAAATTTAAAGCCTTAAGGTCGGGGCCATTAATAGCTCAGTCTACTCAGCACTGCTGTCTTGGACAGCGCCGTCCAGGGGCACCACGAAAGAAGAAATAACGGTGTGAGGGGTGAAGTAGTCTGTAACGGGTGAAGTAGTCCATGCCCCAACAACCCCCCCCCACACACACATACACATTCACATACACACACACACATATTTACAGCACCCCCTCCCAGAAAATAGTTCCTGGTCTGGGATCAATAAAGTCATCTAATATCACTTATCTTATGAAATGGCCAGTATTTAGATGGCCTTTAGGCTGGCTTTACACAGTGAAACTTTCACCCGATTTTAGTTAGTTGAAACTTAGGTGAAACTAAGTTGCAGTTGAGTTTCATGGTGTAAAGCCCTCAGCAATGCACTTGAAACTTTTCTGAAACTCAGCCGCAACAGTTGCGAAACTCTCAACTTTGTGAACTAGTTTCACGCAACAGCCAATCAAAACGCTGATAACGTGTCAAATGATTACGCCAAACTCCTGATAATGCGGTATCATTTCAACCGATTTCAACTGATCGATTTCAACTCACAATTTCATACTGATGTCACAAGGTGGTATTTATTTTCTTTGAATCAAAGGGAGAACGCACTCACCTGAGGTTGACTGGATCAAGCTCCTTGAATAGAGATCAGTGAGATGGTCTATTGGTCTCTCTTTTGAGTAGCAAGTCCTTCACCCATGGACGTTTAGCCTTTTTAGGTTGTGTTCTCCTCCAGCATATCAATAAGCATTAATGTACCGATAGCTCTCTTCCTATTGTCTAAATCAACCTTTTTGCATCTAGTATTTGAAGTGTGAAATAAAAAATAGGCCTATAAATAGTTGCTGTTTACCTGTTTCACATGCTCGTCTCTTCCACATTTAAATCACAATAAAAACAATACTATTCACCATTTTGCATTACGTTATTATTTGGGCATGAAATACAAAAATAAAAAAAGTGAATGCCTTCAATGTGTTTGCATCAGACATAGGAACTTTAGGCCTTACATGTTTGTGACACACAGATCAGTATACATCATTCATCTTGGACGCCCACGTCGCGTGCCGTGCGTGAGTTAGAGGTCATGATGTGGCCATTTGAGAAATTAGAAATTAATAACTAGAGTAAAACAATACATAATAGAATATACAAACATGACATCACTTCTTCGAAAATACATTTCTTTTTAACATTGATTTGAACATTTTAATATTTTCCTCCCAACAGCAGGGGGAGCAAATGCCCCCCCTGCCCCCGCGGTGACATCGCCACTGCTTCTGCTATTAAGGGAAGCAGAGGCGAACCATCGTCTTGGATTGATCAAATCTAAGATAAGGTGCTGACACAGAGTATAGGCCCACTTCCCCCTTCATGTTAAAGACCATATAAATATCCCAATTTCCCAATTATGCAACCATTCAACAAAGCATTTACACATTATGCAGTTTATCACTGATGACATGTCATTACAAACAACTAGGAAGTGTTACTTTATGCCCAAATAAGTCCATCTACACAACGGACACTCTGTGTGTCTCAGCACTTTATTATCTGTTTTCACAGTCTATGTCTGGACCAGGGGCGGAGCGAGGGGGTGGCTTTCGGGGCTGAAGCCCCGAATCTCACTTCAAAAGCCCCGGATCTTTTTTAAGCTTTTGAAGTTATAAGCACAATGGGCATACCACTTTTAAAATACATATAAAAAAGCAAACAAACAAACAAACAATCCATCTGCAATCCTACTTTGAATCTACTGAAAGTTAGTCTCAAATGTATAAGTCTCAATTTTGCCATTGTAGTTTACATAAACATCTCTAGTAGATTTTCTGGTTATTGTTTCTTTCCATTAAATAGTATTGTCTCCAGCAGCCCTGCAACTGAACATGTAGGCTATGAATTAGAAGGGATTTAGGATTTGCCAATGTCCAGCAGATCACCCTAAAATGGACTAGAATGCAGGAAATCGCATCTTAGAAATTCAAAATTTTCCGGGGGAAAAACCCCAGACCCCCCTTTGGGCTAAGCCCCGGATGTACACAAAGTCTGGCTCCACCCCTGGTCTGGACCATCTCTGGTGTGAAGAAAGAGGAGAATAAAGTGTTGAGGTTTGAGGAAGTGAGAAAACACTTAATATAAGAAGCCTTGCTCTCCACAGTGAGCAGTAGTTTGAAATTAGGGCTGCACGATATATCGCAAATCTATCGTCATCGCGAAATCAACGCTCGCGATGTACATACCGCAAAGATTTCTTAATTTGCGATTAAATTAAGGCTACATTTTTCGCGCATTCACACACAATGACATTATATTTGACCAATCCGATGCTGTCATGCTGCCCGATAAGCCCGCCCCCCACCAGTTTAAGCACATGGTGTTTAAGTTGTTGAGGGAGCGTTGTCGTGTTTGTTTGACCAGGTGTATTTTAGTTTAACTAAATTGTTGCACATGTTTCCTTGTGCTAGCCTTTTTGGCCAATAATAAGTGTTATTACTCAGGCCAACACAGTTAAAGTCTATATTGTTTCATACTATGACACATTTACGTTTGTGTTTATGAAAGTCCGCCTTCATTACGCAACTGCAGCGCATTTGGAAATGTCAACAAACAGATGAGCGCAACGCTTATGTCATATTTATAAAATGTATTTTAATCACACAGCCGAACCTTTGCAACATGTGAAACAGCCCATTGGCTACCATGCACAATAAGCTGTTTTACATTTCACATTTCAAATCGCGCAGACGTCACCGAGTCCGAACCCGACCCGGCCCGTCGGGTACCGTCGGGTCCCCTCGGGTCCCGTCGGGCTTGGGTCGGGTATCCAGCGGCCGTGACGTATGAAACGCCATGTTCCGATCGGTGATTCTGTGAGCGATCGCGAGGTCTATTCAAGCATGCCGCTTATCCCAACTAGCTTCACCTGACGTGATTTAGCCTCGCCTATTTATCCTGGCTTGGCAATCGTGCAACCGAATAAGCCAGGATACCGCAAAGCAGAATAGTCCAAGCCGCGCTTACTCAATTATCCTGGATTTATGTATCCGACTTTTGTGCAATACCCCCCAGGTGTATTTTAGTTTAACTACATTGTTGCACATGTTTCCTTGTGCTAGCCTTTTTGGCCAATAACTCACCATAATGGTGTATTTTTGTTTTTATTATTGTTATTTGATGTTGTTTTTCATGGCATCATGTATGCCTCAGAACCCATTCTGCAACACCTTCTTAGCTCAACAAATTAGTGGTCAAAAAATGTTTATTATTTAAATGTATTATGAATGCTTTAAGCAGTTTTATTATTTTTATTTATTTCATCTTAATTTTGTTGACCATATAAGAAAATGTTTCAAGTGGGCAATTTTCCCAATAAAAGTTATGTTGCATTGCATGCATACAATGCATTTCTTTTTTTAATAGTCTAGCAGCAAGTAGAATGAAGAAAAACATAAAATATTGAAATATCGCAAGTTATATCGCCATCGCAGTACTCAACAATGTTATCGCATATCGCATATTTTCCCAATATCGTGCAGCCCTAGTTTAAATTATCAGACACACAGACGGACAGACAGACAGATAGGACAGAGAGAGAGAGATGTCTCATTGCCCGTCATTCAAAGGTAAGGACAACTTTGAATATCCAAGATAATATAAACTAGTTTAGTAATCAGTGGGTGTTTGTGTTTGATGAGCTTCAAGGCCCTGACACACCGGGCACGAGAAGAGAAACGCTGTTATATATGTATTGATCATTTATCTTTATTATCTTTATCTTTCATCCAATGGTTACTTGTGTTGCCCTCCCGTCAGTGTATGATGCTGGGGTGCACCAAATCAGGGCAGCAGACGCCTTGAATATATATATATATATATATATATATATATATATATATATATATATAGTTAAACAAATGTTTTAATGAGATTGCCTGCTCTGCGTTACACACACTTCTCTTGTTGTTCCTTCTTCTGAGAAACTCAACAAGGAAGCGCAAATTCAATGGACGGACAACCCCCTTAGGGACTGTACGATATTTACCGGGGGGGGAGGGCCGGTCGTCAGGGGGGGAGGGCCTAGGATAATTTTTTTAAGCCTTAGGGGAGGGCCCAGGAGAATATTTTTGGCCTGGGGGGAGGGCCGAGGAAAATTATTTTATGGGGGGGCAATCGTCATGACTCATGCCGAGTTCGATGTTTAAATGAAAGATAGGATAGCCTGTAAGGAAGTGAACGTCTCCTTTGCCAAAGTACTGCACCACATACATAGGCGTCGATTACGGGGGGACATGTCCCCACCACTATTTATAATTTGAATTTTGTCCCCACCACTTTTAAAAATGTGAAACCCAATTGCGACCGAAAAAATCCCCACATACTCAACCGCAGCCCGTTCTCATCCCAACTACAGCGTCCGCTCGCAGAGCAGAGTCTACAGCGTCCATTCACTCCAATAATAACCCGGTCACGGTGATAGATTACGCTAACCCTAACCCTAACCCTAACCCTAACCATAACCCTTTTTGGAGTGAATTGTTTCACAGTAGACTGCGGACGCTGTAGACTCTGCTCTGCGAGCGGACGCTGTAGACTCTGCTCGTCTCTTACCACCGCGAACGGGTTTATGAGAACCCAGATCGTTTCACAAAGAAACGATCGTAACCGTCAGTGGTTACGATCGCGCAACCCCGTCATCAGTCCGCGGTCCCCCCCCCCTCCCGTTGACAATCACGAACACCCCCCCCCCCCACCCACCCACCCCCGGGCGTGACAAATCGTCGGTAGGATATTACGAGTTGGGATGAGAACGGGTTGTCTGCCGAAACCGTCAAGTCTAAATCATGCGATAGGCGCGCCCGATGACATCCTCACAGCATGCACACGGGCTGTGTGTGGACTCGGGTCTGCGGCTGAGTCCGCGGCCGGGTCCGCGGGTCCGGTGCTGGGTCCGCGGCTGGCGGGTCCGGTGCTCCCCCCCCCCCCCGTTGACAATTGCGCCGAATGTAGAGCATATTGTAATGCAGCGTTGAATGGATGAATAGCTTACATAAGGGTCCCCAGCACTTTTCAAACCACACTCAAGCTTATGGTTATTGTCCCCACCACTTCTAAAACCAAACTGACGCCACTGACCACATAGACCAAGAATCGCAGGGTGATCATTAGTCGCTCTTAGTCACAGTAGTTTGTGTTTTGTCTTATAATAGCCTATAAGGTACAATGTCATCAGCCAAGTTGTGAAATTATTGGGGGAATCTCGTAACATTGATAAAAGCAGGCTTGTCCCCATTCTCAAGTTCAAGGCACAGCGTGGCATAAACCCCTGCTCTTGCTGCGTGTGTACCCGTGTGTGTGTATGTGTGCTTATGTGGCCGTTTTAACCTTGTAAACGTCATTTTCCGACCAATTTTATTTGATTCACGTAGCGGGGAGGGCCTAGGAGAATTTTTTTGAGCCGGGGGGAGGGCCCCGGGAAAAAAAAATTTACCAGGGGGGAGGGCCAGGCAGAACAATTTTAACCCGATCGTCTGGCGACCGGCCCTCCCCCCCCCGCTAAATATCGTACAGTCCCTTAGTGGTGAGATGGGGACGCCTAATGGCCATTTTCAATATTACACGCATTGAAGTATCTTGTAACCCATGCGAAATAAAGAAAAACAATATACAATGGGTATACAACAGTGTTCAGCCTAAATTCAGATAAACTTGTATTCTTACCACCGATTAAACATACATCTATCTCACACTCTCCCCCACTTGAAAAAATGTCGTCCTGACATTTAACTACACTGGTAATCTTGTTTACCCCTAAATCCATAATGTGGTATTGCAATGAATGGGCAACATGTTATTAAAGTAAAGTGTATGACATTTTTTCCTTTAGCACCATAACCACTGTGTCTTGTAATTACAATTGCCCCTGACTTTGTCACTTCATATACCAACTACCCCCTATTTTGCATCCCTACCAAACTACTAGCCCTTGTACCTGGGAGGGTTCCTCTCACTGACAGTCCTTATACCCACTCAATACTTTAAACAACATGACACACTTCGGCCAACAGTGTGTTCAGTTCTCTCCCCAGGCCAAAAGCCACTGTATGTATAGTTTCAAAGGGTACGAGTTTCTTTTCTCAGTCTTTTATTTCAACAGTCCATGAGCTGTATCAGTCCATTTCTATTACCAAGGCCGCCAGTAGCTGTTCACAGCTATTTCTCTGGTAGACACTATTCTCTGTGTGAAACTGGGCTGACAAAGTTTGTCATATGTCAGTGTCCGTGGTCTCCTTTCTCTTTTGGGATATCCTGCTCTCTGTTCTGTTTCCTCCAGCATCTCATTGTCAGAGTCCACGCATTCTCCTGGATCCCCAATGTAATCCTTGTCGTCTGCATCATCCAGTTCTCTCATGTCAGCGGCTGGATTGTCATCCTGTTCCTCATCAGCTCCATGGAGCAAGTGGTGTCTGTCTGAAACATCAGATGTGCCCTGAGGATAGAAATCGTGTGCTGTGGGATTCAGAGCCGGTGGATCTTGCTGTTCTGTGGACGACCAAGAGTAGTCCTGTGGGAAAATCCTCATCTGATTCCTCATCAGTATCTATTTGCTGGGTGTGTTGTGTTACGAGTTCCTGTTTGATTCTATTATTGTCTCTTGTCCTACTTCCTCTGTGCTCTGGAGTTGTTTTGTTTTTTCAGCTACAGGCAGGAATCACATGGCAACAACAGATTTCTATGGAGGACTTTTGTCCTACTTTTTCCACTCTCAGGTTGGACCTCAAACAGTGGACTGTCATCCCCTTTAAATCCTCTGATGATGTAGACCTCATCCTCCCAGTATGAGCAGAGTTTGCCTGGCCCTCCTCTCTCCATCATATTCCTCACCAGGACTCGGCTGCCCACCTGTAACTCTGGACCATAGATTATTTTATAAAATTGTTTTTTTCCTCTATCGGCTGACTTGCCTGCATATTTAGACGCTATATCATAGGCTTCTGTCATCCTCTTTCTCCATTTCTCTACATAGGCCTGATATGAGCCTGGTTGGTCCTCCCTCTCTATTTCGAAAAGGATGTCCACTGGTGGTCTGCCAAATAACAAGAAGGATGGAGAGTAGCCTGTTGCATCACTAGAGGTGCAGTTGTACGCATGAAGGACATTAGGAAGGTAGTTTTTCCAGTTTTGTGTTCCTCTGTCAGTGTTCTTAACATGGAGAGAAGTGTTCTGTTAAATCTTTCAGTCTGTCCGTTCCCTTGTGGGTGGTAGGGAGTGGTGTGCGATCCCTTGATACCACAGACAGTGCAGCAACTGGTTCTCAAATTCTCTGCCCATGTCATGATGGGAAAACTACATTTTATAGCAAAATCGGATTTCGGAGTTCACAGCTATTCGGATTGAGTTCAGTGGGTGCTGAACTCAATCCGAATGGGATTCGTATCCATTGGTACAAGCCCCATGGAGTTATAAAGGCTGTCAGAGGCTGGCTCTCCTCATCAAGGAAGCCTTGGTGATATGCCTTGCCCTGATCTAACACTGTAAACCAGAAGCTTCCACTGAGACTATCTAGCATATCCTGTGTCCTCGGGATAGGATGTCTGTCTGGCACTGACTTACGATTTAGTTCTCTGTAATCACAACATAATCTCAAGCTACCATCCTTTTTACGGACACAGACAATAGGTGAGGAGTAGGGTGACCTTGCTTTTGTGATTCCAGCCCCTGTTGATGAGATCTTGCAGGTACTCCTTCACTTCCTGGTGTACTGGTTTTGGGACACTGATATAAGTCTTTTGGACAGGAGTCTGATCCTTTAGGGTGATGTGCATTTTGAGTGTTGGGATACAGCCGACATCCATGTCATCTCTTGCAAAGGCATTACACTCCTCCCGAAGCATTTTTCTTGCAATAGCCTGCTGCTCGCTGGTCAGGTGATCCAATGCTATAGGTGTGCCTCATGCTTTGCTGTCACTCCAGGTGGGACATGGTGTGTCAGTGTTGACTCTGCCAATCTCTTCCGGTGTTGTTTTTCTTGTGGCTGACTGTCTGTGTTGTCTGTCCCTCCATGACGGGCTGCACCGTTGCTGGGTACACTACTTTCACCATCTCGATGTGTCCTAAGTTTGTGCGTGGGCTCAGTGTGACACTGTGCTTAGTGCTGTTGACTACAGGGACTGGGATAGTGGTACACTTCCTCTTTCTCTTGGTGAATAGCACTTCCCGTATGTATACCCCTTCTGGCATACTTGTTTTTGTGTCAGGGCAAAACAACATCACTGTGTCTTCGTCAGTCTGTGTGTGCGTGCGACACCTCACTGTGGTGGCTTCTCCAGGGAGAACTATTTTATGCTTGCCCATTTTTACAATCACTACCTCACCTCCGTCTTATTAGCTACCACCCCATTTAGTGGGTCTTTAGTGGGCATCCTTTATCACTGTTGCCTGCGCCCCCGTGTCCCAGAGTGCTGTAACTGGTATGTTGTCAAAGCTACATTTCACCATATTTCGTCTCCCTATCAGTTTAATCAGTCTCTTTTCCTGTTTGACTGAGAGGTAGTTCATCTTACACATATATTGAGCATAGCGTTAGTTCAGGCAGGCCACGAAGTCAGGCTGTTACAGATATCATATGATCACAGCTAGTCATAATCATACACATAGTTGTTTTTGCCGCTTTTATGATTTAATGTAAATGTCTTTGAGTATTCAGAAAGCGCTTCAAATATAATGTATTATTATTTATAAACATACATCAGCTGATTCCTCTAAGCTTCCTATTGGATACCATACACAGTCAGCTGACAGCTCAGCTGATTCCCTCAAGCATCCAATTGGCAAATATCATTCTTGGCGCCTTATTTAAGCTGCTTTAGCTGCTTTGTATCTAATTAATCAATGTCATTTTCTGATTGTCATTGATGCTTGCTCTGTTCTGTACCCTGGGGGTCTCTGCTGCCGCTCTCCTTGTCTTAAACTTTTCCATGTATGCACATGGAAGGGCAGGGAGGTGTGCTCTCCCTGCCTTAAGGTTTTCCACGTAGGCACGTGGAAGGAAAGGGAGGTCCCAGAACAGAGCCATACCGCCAAATGTAATATCCTGCTTTAGAATAAAAGATATTTTGACAAAAGTGGTCCTGACTGAACATGGCGGCGCGACCGACGTTTGCGGCGGCCTCTCCCAGCTACATGGCAGTGCAATCGCGTGTAAATGGTGTGGATGTAAACTGTGTGAAAGAACGACGTGTGTATGAGCGACAGTTTCTCATGGAAGTCCGTAACAGAGTCTCTTGCTGCGACAAACACCTGATGAGCGCGTTAGGCGAGCTCGGACTACTGCGACGAATAAGATCCACGGTCGCGCGGGGAGCAGCACCGGCAATGATACGCCGCAAGCGGTGTGACAGAACGCGGAAGCGGGGTAAGCGCGGAGGAGTGCACGCCAGACTAACTGCAAATCCACAAAAGCTGGCGGTGCCCACACTTCTGCTGGCTAATGTGCGTTCTATCGACAACAAGCTGGATTACATCAGACTGTGGAGAGCCTCCCAACGCAACGTGAGGAACTGCTGTGTGTCCGTTTTCACGGAGACATGGCTGAGCGAAAACATCGCCGACGCGGGGGTCCAGCTGGAGGGTTTAACACTGCACCGGGCGGACCGAGTAGCCTCGCTAACCGGCAAACAGAGAGGAGGCGGCCTGGCAGTTTACATCAACAAATCGTGGTGCCAGGATTCGGTGGTGGTCTCTACTCTCTGCTCATCAAACATAGAGTTCATGACTGTTAAATGCCGACCATTCTACACGCCGCGGGAGCTGACGGCAGTCATTGTAACGGCCGTCTATGTACCACCGAGCGCAAACTGCAAGGAGGCTATGGCAGAGCTCTACACCAACATCAGCGAGACGCAGACGGATCACCCCGACGCCTTCTTCATCATAGCCGGAGATTTCAATCAGGCAAGTCTCAAATCTGTCATGCCCAAATTCTACCAACACGTGAATATTGCAACAAGGGGGGAAAACACATTAGACCTGGTGTACACAAACATCAAAGACTCTTACAGAGCTGCCCCCCTTCCTCATGTTGGTAGCTCTGATCATCTGGCTGTCATGCTAACACCAGCATACAAACCAAGGGTGAAGCAGGAAAGGCCAGTGGTCAGTGAGATCAGAAAGTGGCCACAGGAAGCCATAACAGCACTGCAAGACTGTTTTGAGAGCACTCAGTGGGACATTTTTAGAGAAGCAGCAACATATGAAAATGCCATTGACTTACAAGAATACACAGAATCTGTCATTGGCTACATCAATAAATGCATAGATGATGTCACAGTGGTTAAAACAATAAAAAGGCGTGCCAACCAGAAACCATGGCTTACTGAGGAGGTCTGCTCATTGCTGAGAGCCCGCAATGCAGCTTTTAAAGCAGGTGATACGGCAGCATACAGTGTGGCAAGGAAGAACCTGTCCCGGGGGATCAGAGAAGCAAAGAGGCTGTATGCACAAAAACTTAACAGCCACTTCATGAGTGACAAAGACCCACGTCGCTTGTGGCAAGGGTTTCAGAACCTTACAGACTACAAGCCCCTCCCCCTGCGGACATGCCACAGTGACCCCTCTCTACCGAATGAACTGAATGACTTCTATGCACGTTTTGAGGTCAACTCCATCATTCCAGCACAGACACTCCCACCATCACCCACTGACCAGGTACTCCAGGTGTCCACAGCTGAAGTGAAAAGGGTCCTCGCTAGCGTTAACCCACGCAAAGCTGCAGGGCCGGACAACATCCCTGGCCGTGTTTTAAAGGACTGCGCTGAGCAACTGTCAGATGTTTTTACAGACATTTTTAACACATCGCTCAGCCAGGCAGCTGTGCCTACCTGCCTCAAAAGTGCTACTATTATCCCTGTTCCTAAGAAGTCAAAACCAGCCTGCTTAAATGACTTTCGCCCTGTGGCCCTAACACCAATCATAATGAAATGCTTCGAGCGGCTGGTCATGCGCCACATTAAGAACTGCCTCCCTGCAAACCTGGACCCCCTACAGTTTGCATACAGAACCAACCGGTCCACAGAGGACGCCATCGCCACCACACTCCACCTCACACTGTCCCACCTAGAGAGGAAAAACACCTATGCCAGAATCCTACTTATCGACTTCAGCTCAGCCTTTAACACGCTCATTCCACAACAATTGGTGGAAAAGCTGAAGATGCTACAGGTAGACACTGGCATCTGTAACTGGATTCTCGACTTCCTGACACAGCGGCGCCAGGCAGTCAAGGTGGGCAGCCAAACATCGAGGACCATCTCAGTGAGCACAGGCTCTCCTCAGGGCTGTGTTCTGAGCCCTTTGTTGTTCAGCCTGCTGACCCACGACTGTGCTGCTAGGCACAGTACCAACCACATCATCAAGTACGCCGACGACTCAACAGTGGTGGGGCTCATCAGTGACAATGATGAGTCTGCGTACAGGATCGAGGTGGAGCTGCTCACTGCATGGTGTGAATCCCACAACCTTGTCCTCAATGTGGACAAAACAAAGGAGATGGTGATTGACTTTCGGAGGGGTGGCAGACAACATGCACCAATAAACATCCATGGTTCTGCCGTGGAGAGGGTCAGTAACGTCAAGTTCCTGGGAGTCCATCTAGCTGACGACCTGACCTTCTCAACAAACACCACAGCGGTCATCAAAAAAGCCCAGAGGCGTCTCCACCCCCTCCGGAGGCTCAGGAAGGCAGGTCTGACCACTCCTCACCTCACTACCTTTTATAGAGGTACCATTGAAAGCATTCTCACATATGGTTTCACTTCCTGGTTCGGGAGCTGCAAGGCATACGAACAACAGCAGCTCAACCGGATAGTGAAAACAGCCAGCAGAATCATTGGTGCCTCTCTGCCCTTCCTGAAGGAGATCTACGAGCAGCGTTGCACCCACAGAGCTGCTGCCATTATCAGGGATTTCCATCACCCCTCTCATGGACTGTTCTCCCTCCTGCCATCCGGTAAGAGGTACAGGAGCATCAGCTGCAGAACAACCAGGATGCTGAACAGCTTTTTTGCACAAGCTGTAAGGCTGGTAAATGGACTGCGCTCCCTGCCCACACACACGCCCACACACACACACACACACACCACACCCAACCCTCCCGCCCGTAGGTCAGTAGGTCAGTCATCCTGCATCTAATAGCACTTTATTATTATGGACATGTTCCCAAAACTGCTGCAGCTGTATGATTGTTTTTTTTCCGAATGATTTTAACATGTTTTAAATTATTTATTATTCTTTTTCTTTTAGTAAAGCACTGCTAGTAGGAGCTGGTGAGAAACGATATTTCGTTTCAGCCAATGTATCCTGTACATTTGTGTGAAATGACAATAAAGTGTCTGAGTCTGAATTTGCATTTTCTGTCTTCCTCCTCAGCTAACTTTTGCTCAACCTGACCTACTGCTACAGAGAGGCGTGTGCTCTTTCCAGTGATTTCTCTGTCATTCTTTTGAGCAGTATAATGTGGCTGAACACCCCTTACATTTGTGTAGTCTTTTGCCCTTGTCCTCCTTGTGCAGGCAGTTGTGGCAACATCGGGACTCTATGGGTGGTTGCTGGGTTACTGTGGATCCCTTGACAGCAACCCTCTCCATTTCCCTGAGGCTGGTAAGGGGCCCTGCACCCATGAGATACATGTCTAGCCTGGCCACACTTGAAGCAGTGGTTGCAGCTGTCTTCTTCACCTTTGTCCTGGCACATCCTGCAGCCTCTCTTCCAATTCCCTCTCTCTCCCGTTGTCTGTCTCCTGTTTGGTTTTTTGTCTGTGCTCATTGAAACCAATACCATCTCTGCCATCTCTGTTTTCAGTTCCCTCATGATTTCATGAATATCAGCCTCTGGTATGTGTCTGGTTGTCAGAGGCTTTTCCTTCTGGTCTCTGCTGTTCCTCCCAGGCTGTACAGCTGGGGCTGTAGGAGAGCTATGCTGGCTCTCCATGGCCTCACCTGAAGCCCTAGTATGTACAGTGTTTCCCCTACTATGTATTCAGCAGTGGCGCAGCGCCACTGCTGGAAAATCAGCGCCACTGCAAAAATCTTCACATGATCGGTATTTAGCACAACTACAACGTCATCTTGAAATTGCCAAGCGTTAAAGGGGAAATGAACCCAAAAACAACACTATGCTCCAACACTATATTTCATCACATGAATAAAGTTGATTGTGCTGCCATCAAATGTACTAACTCCATATAAAAAAGAAAAGAATTTAACGGCTACAGTAACGGTGATTTGACGCGTCATCAAATCACCGGAAGAAAAATGCAGGACTACAAGTTATGAACGTTCTGAATGTGAATCTTCAGGAGAGCAGCCCTCTCGGACACACACACACAGGGGTTGAAATAAGGCTGTTTTACACGCCAAATGCGAGTAATTTTTGTATTTGTCGAGTAATTTATGAAGACCACTCGCCACTCTGGCGAGTAATCTAAGAATTCGCCGCGATTGCCGCGGACCCGCCAGCAACGGACCCACTAGCCGCGGACCCGACCGCGCAGCACCCACCGCCGTCTACAATCGCTGTTAACAGCATGTTACAGCGGTAACAGCATGTGTGTGTCCGAGAGGGCTGCTCTATTCGGACACATTACTATGAAGCCCCGGTGACGGTGTGGGAGTGCGGATGATAATAAAACAGCGGTAACAGCTATTGTAGACGGCGGTGGGTGCTGCGCGGTCGGGTCCGCGGCTAGCGGGTCCGTTGCTGGCGGGTCCGCGGCAATCGCGGCGAATTCTTAGATTACTCGCCAGAGTGGCGAGTGGTCTTCATAAATTACTCGACAAATACAAAAATTACTCGCATTTGGCGAGTAAAACAGCCTTATTTCAACCCCTGTGTGTGTGTGTCCGAGAGGGCTGCTCTCCTGAAGATTCACATTCAGAACGTTCATAACTTGTAGTCCTGCATTTTTCTTCCGGTGATTTGATGACGCGTCAAATCACCGTTACTGTAGCCGTTAAATTCTTTTCTTTTTTATATGGAGTTAGTACATTTGATGGCAGCACAATCAACTTTATTCATGTGATGAAATATAGTGTTGGAGCATAGTGTTGTTTTTGGGTTCATTTCCCCTTTAAGACAACATTTTCAATATTTTTTGCCCCAATCAATTTCTACCAATAATGTAAATAAAAGCTTAAAATTAACACAAAAGAAAAACATGAGTAATCCTGTCTAAAATTATAAAATCAAGATTTCTGTTTCTGACCAGTTCAAGGTACGTGCTCCAATATTAAATCTGTTGATGGTATATCATATTTGTCTCAAAATGTCCATTTCTATCCACAAAACTTGCCAGAAGTTATGGTTTAAGGGGTTATTAAAAAAGAAAATCTTCCGGAGGTGAATGCCCCCAGAACCCTGCGCGCCGCCGCGTGCAGCTTGCCTTCGTTACGTAACAGCACCACTGCTGGAAAAATTTCTAGGGGAAACACTGATGTAGCTCATTTACACAGGCTGACTTGACAGTGGATTTCTTGAGTTTGTTGATTCTCTCTGCCTCAAGGCTGGCTGCCTTATTTACTCTTTCAATGAGCATCTCATCACTGACTGCTGGGTCATCAAGGAAAGGCTTAATCTGAAATTTTATGTTATCACTCAGCAGCCCTGTGCCCACTGACCTCAGGAATGTCTTACTTATCAAGTCAGGACTGTACTGCTCCTCTGACTCATTTTACTTTGATGCAACCAGCAGCCTGTCTTTGAGTTCTATCGCCCTGAACAGGAAGTTTTGAGCTGATTCTTTCGGTTCCTGTGATATGCTAATGAGTCTCTGGTGTATCTTCCTCCTTATAGTGACCCTTTAGAATAGTCTTTAGCTTTGAGAATCAAGTCAGACTTTATTTCCAGCATATCACGCAGTTTCAGCCCTGGACTGATGGCTTTTATGACTGCTTCTATGATATCTAATTCACCGTGACCTCTCCGAAGTCCTCCGTCTATCTGGTGCATGAGGTTGGTATAATCTGGTACTCAGTAACTACTGAGGAATTACTGGTAAACAGACTAGGGGACTTAGGGCCCCAGTTAGGGCCCTGGTTGTTCATCATTCGTTACTCAGTAACGAATACAGTAGTCCCCTAGTCTGTTTACCAGTAACTCCTCAGTAGTTACTGAGTAACTGTCACTTAGGGCCCCGTTAGGGCCCCAGTTAGGGCCCTGGTCGTTCATCATTCGTTACTCATTCGTTCCTCAGTAACTAGCCACGTTTTGCGTACCTTATTGTAAAGTGTTACCTAATCTACTTACCTAAATGTACACTTTTGGGTTGAAACCAGTCCATGAGAATGAGAATATGACCGGTAACGTGTTTCAAATATTCATATCTGAATATAGTGTCATGTGTCCTCTGATGGAGATTTAAAAATCCTGTGTGATATGAGATGAACTGTTGACAGTATCTGTGTTCACTTTTTGACATAAATAGACACTAAGCTGTGGTAATATGTGTTTTTTAGTATGAAGAGTGTGGTTTAGACAACAAAATATCTGTTTTCACAGAGATATTACTGTAGACATGTTCCTATATTTCCGTATATTCATGTTTAATAGCCTAATTCCATGTTTGTCTTTGTTTTGTCATTGGTTTTAATCCACAAGGAGCAGTGAGCACAACCACACCAACCACAACTACACTGAGAGGTATTTCATTTCTGTCTTGTGGAGCCATGTTTCAAAATGGCGTCTTGATCTATCCCTGTAACTCTGATGACTTGGTAGTGGAAGTCCTACTGGTGAAGGAAGGTCCGTGTACGAAGTATAATTCATTTACAGTAGTTGTACAGTTGTATAATGAAAAAGGCCAGTTTCCGGGGGTATTGCCTAATTTCATTGTCCGAGACGTGCAATGCAATTCAGCGCGCCAAAGCGTCAGCTTGTTCCATTATCCAAGTTGTACAATGAAAATTGAACAAGGAAGTCGAGAGCCGGAAACAGAGACAGCTCGCCTTCAAAGTAGCCTAAAGCTCGCCTTATAAGTAAAAGACGTGCGTTTTGAAGCGTGAATTTAATTTAAGGAGCGCTAAACTAAATAAATAAACAAATAGCCTCAATCAGGGGTCTTCAACGTTTTCCAGGCCAAGGACCCCCAAACTGATAGAGAGATGGAGCGGGGACCCCCTACTTATGTTGTGTAAAATTGAGTTTTATATTAAACTGGTCGTGCCATACATAAATGTACCTTGTTATTGTGCATTCAATACTAAGATATTGAAATAATACACAGGTTCATATATTCATGTGCAAGGTACAGTGAGTAGGGTGGCCATGCCACTGCCATTCATAAACATAATGTAGCGTCCGCCAGGACGCGTTGGAAAGACGACGCAGTGTTGTTCAGCAAACATTTATTGCTGCAACAGAACAGGTTACTGTCGGCAGTAACCACGCCAAAACAACTCCAACATAAAGTTAGCCGTAACTCTCTCGTTCCTCGCGCTCAACCCAGGCTCTGGACGTGCTGCGATGATAGCTCAGTTCACAACGACAAAACACACAGATCACTTTGGTCTTGTCAATGGAACCATCCACTCAAAACGTAACGTCTACTACTCTTAAACAAGTGTGTGCGGCGTGCCTGTTTTGTTTCCGCTCTAGATCCGTATGGGGTCAGAACAGTCTCATTAATAATGAATGCACAGAGAAGGATTCACAAATGTATTTTGTGATTTATATATAAATTACTCTCTTCTCACAAATACATTTCAATGCACACACAAATGGATTTCGGCATGTATAAATGTAAAATAAATCCATAAACAAAAATAAGTTTCACAAGCACATTTCTGATCCACACACAAATGTATCTTGTTTTAAATAAATGTAATATAAATCCATAAATATATTAATTACATATTTTCTTCAAAAATGTATTTGAATGTTGTTACATTTATATACAAACTGTTAAACTTGAATTTACAAGACGTTTTTCATTTGTGAACTTGTTTGCATTTGTGTGTGAACTGGCCTGTATTTATATGTGGATTTTTGAGACTCCCCTGACACGGCTGGATTCACAAATGCATTTTTTTCACCAAGGAACTCTCTGTAGCCAATCAGATGCCTCCTTAGTTTTCAGCCAATCACATGACTACAATCCCACGAGGGGTACCTCAGCATGGCCAGCGCACAGCATTTTCTCTGCGCATTTTGCGTTACTTTTCGGTAAATAAAAAAGAGTTATCGGACTTCACTGGTAACTGTGCGTTCACATCAGAAGCGAATTGCGCTGCAAAGACGCTTTGGTCGCTCATAAAGATTCGCTGCGAATATTTCTGTTTGCTTTTGTCGCTCATGACGTACAATTCAATTTTGCAGACGCATTTAAAGGAGCCGTATGCTTACAGACAGCCATATCAAAGAGTGAACTCCATACACTTTGGCCATATTGCAGAGACGGTTTTGCTTGTTGGATAAACGATAGTCGCACATCCATCGTAACTACGCCGTGAAGGTGAACCCTCCCGGACTCCGCTATTAACATGAACCGCTCTGCCGGAGGAGCCGCACATCCACACGCACCGGACACCACAATACAAACAAACATGCTTTCCATTTGCTTGCTTTTAAATAAAGTTGTGTGCAGTTATACGGTAAATACGATTATTGAAAGTGTTCATGTCTCCTTCCTGGTCCAGAACCGCTTGGTCCATGCCGTTAATAGGCGGCCCGCTTCGTGCGTGTGCTTGTAAAAATGATATTTAAGCTGATTATTACGGTATTGTATTGGATCGTACAACACCGGGTGCCCAGCCACAGCCGCGATTAACTTTTCAGTCGACATTTTGATGTACAGTAGGAACCAAAAAAGTACAGTAGGAACCAAATTGCCGGTGTTCCCTGGGACCCACGCAATCGATCGCTTCTGATGTGAACGCACAGAGTTCAGCCATGGCGTCTGGTAATGGCAATCCCGATTCAAGTGTTACTTAAATCGTGATTGCCATTCCCAGACGCCATGTTGAGGCTGAACTCAAGTGGAAGAAAGGTCAAGTCCGGATCTTTCTTTTTTATATTTTACCGAAAAGTAACGCAAAATGCGCAGAGAAAATGCTGTGCTCTGGCCATGGTGAGGTACCCCTCGTTGGACTGCAGTCATGTGATTGGCTGAAAACTAAGGCGGCATCTGATTGGCTACAGAAAGTTCCTTGTTGAAAAAAATGCATTTGTGAATCCAGCCGTGTCAGGGGAGTCTCAAAAATCCACATATAAATACAGACCAGTTCACACACAAATGCAAACAAGTTCACAAATGAAAAGCGTCTTGTAAATTCAAGTTTAACAGCTTGTATATAAATGTAACAACATCCAAATACATTTTTGATGAAAATTGCAAATATTCTTTTAATTCATATATTTATGGATTTATATTACATTTATTTTAAACAAGACACATTTGTGTGTGGATCAGAAATGTGCTTGTGAAACTTATTTTTGTTTATGGATTTATTTTACATTTATACATGCCGAAATCCATTTGTGTGTGCATTGAAATGTATTTGTGAGAAAAGAGTAATTTATATAGGCTCCTATAAATCACAAAATACATTTGTGAATCCTTCTCTGTGCATTCATTATTAATGAGACTGTTCTGACCCCATAGATCCGGTGTGGTGTTGTAGTTTTTGACGGAATGAGGGCTGTGTGAGTGCGCGTGCGTGTGTGTGTGCGTGCGTGCGTGCGTGTGTGTGAGCGAGCCTGGGTTGAGCGCGAGGAACATATGAGAGAGTTACGGCTAACTTTATGTTGGAGTTGTTTTGGCGTGGTTACGGCCGACAGTATGACAGCTATCATCGCAGCACGTCCAGTCTGAAATACCACTTGATGGACTGCGGTCAAGCCAGCCGTTCCTCCGATCACCGTGGTCAAATGAGCCGCACTTATATTTCGAGTGTACAAATATTCTCAGCATTACGGTAGAAGCGGAGAAACCGCGTATTCACTTCCGGTTTTTCAAAATAAATGTACCTATTAAGAACAGTAAGCTAATTAAAACCTACATTTAAATGAAATATGTTGTATTAGTGTTTCATGCGCCCATGATGAATGAAAATCTTAATATCAAGTATCTTTATTGCAACAATGTGGAGAAATGCCAAACTAAAAGTCCCATATTTGTGCCTCCAAGTGGCATGTTTTGTTATATTTGAACTACTGTAAAATCACTTTGCTCAATATTCCCTGGCTATGGGTGGTATATTTGACTTGTACACATGTAGGACTACACCCACATGCAATATCAAGCATTTTTACTGTACCATTTTGGAGATATTCTACAATAAAAGTCCCATATGTGTACCTTCAGATAGCACAATTTCATATATTTGAACTACTGTAAATACATGAATTGTTTGGAGTTCACATTGTGGGAATATTGAGCAAAGTGATTTTACAGCAGTTCAAATATATGCAATTGTGCTATCCGAAGGTACACATATGGGACTTTTATTGTTGAATTTCTCCAAAATGGTACAGTAAAATGCTTGATATTGCAAGTGGTATTTCAGACTGGACGTGCTGCGATGATAGCTCAGTTCACAACGACAAAACACACAGATCACTTTGGTCTTGTCAATGGAACCATTTGGCAACTTTTTAAAAGTAAACTTTCCATTCAGAATATTATTGGCATCCATTTCGGCGTCTCGCGCTCGCCATCCACTCAAAACGTAATGTCTACTACTCTTAAACAAGTGTGTGCGGCGTGCCTGTTTTGTTTCCGCTCTAGATCCGGTGTGGTGTTGTAGTTTTTGACGGAATGAGGGCTGTGTGAGTGCGCGTGCGTGTGTGTGTGTGTGTGTGTGTGTGTGTGTGTGTGTGTGTGTGTGTGTGTGTGTGTGTGTGTGTGTGTGTGTGTGTGTGTGTGTGTGTGTGTGTGTGTGTGTGAGCCTGGGTTGAGCGCGAGGAACATATGAGAGAGTTACGGCTAACTTTATGTTGGAGTTGTTTTGGCGTGGTTACGGCCGACAGTAACCTGTTCTGTTGCAGCAATAAATGTTGTTTGCTGAACAGCACTGCGTCGTCTTTCCAACGCGTCCTGGCGGACGCTACGTTATGTTTATGAATGGCAGTGGCATGGCCACCCTACTCACTGTACCTTGCACATGAATATATGAACCTGTGTATTATTTCAATATCTTAGTATTGAATGCACAATAACAAGGTACATTTATACATGGCACTATAGGACCAGTTTAATATAAAACACAATTTTACACAACATAAGTAGGGGGTCCCCGCTCCATCTCTCTATCAGTTTGGGGGTCCTTGGCCTGGAAAGCGTTGAAGACCCCTGATTGAGGCTATTTGTTTATTTATTTAGTTTAGCGCTCCTTAAATTAAATTCACGCTTCAAAACGCACGACTTTTACTTATAAGGTGAGCTTTACTTTGAAGGCGAGCTGTCTCTGTTTCCGGCTCTCCACTTCCTTGTTCAATTTTCATTGTACAACTTGGATAATGGAACAAGCTGACGCTTTGGCGCGCTGAATTGCATTGCACGTCTCGGACAATGAAAATACGCAATACCCCCGAAACTGGCCTTTTTCATTATACAACGTGAACAACTGTAAATGAATTATACTTCGTACACGGACCAAGGAAGCAATGCAATCTCACAGTCTAACAGCATCTGTTACACCCCTGTAAAGGGGAATAATAAATGAAACACACAGACACGATGTTACTTCAGTCACGTCCAGTGTTGTAATGTACTTTTACAAAAATACACAGTTTTATCAACATCACATTGCTATTAAACCAGCAACTGTTATAGTAGCTGTTATCTCACAATATTGCTCAATTGGAAAAAATAAAGCATTGTACTGGAAACATAAAACATCCTTACAATGGTGTAAATCAGAATTGACAAACTGCACTTCCAAATGGACAGCAAACTGTATAGTAATATAAACTCTGTTATATATCTGCTTCTGTTCAAATATAAATGAAAATGTATCACGTCATGTGTAGTATTCATAACCAAACTTATATCTTGCCAAATGGAAGCTATTAACATCATTCTTTTACTCACACAAATAAAATAATAACAGTGCTACACGTTTATCACTAAATATGGCAATGTCAAATATTGCACACAAACGGCACAACTACACCTCTGAACAATGTCGTCCCTGCCGCACAACGCAGCTAGCAGGAAAACTACGGCGAGTTTAGCATAGAGTTTAGCATTCACGTAAACAAAACTTAATGGCTCTCAAAGTTACTGCAAACTCCATTATTTTACTTCCTACTTTATCTTTCACGGCACAGAAAACATACAAACACGTTACAGCTAATTGTTCACTTTTCTTACCTGTAAAGGGGAATAATAAATGAAACACACAGACACGATGTTACTTCAGTCACGTCCAGTGTTGTAATGGACGAGTGAAAACACCGTCTTCCCCTCTACCGTCTTAGCTCAGACACAAGCAATCAAAACCCGAACACCAGAGGTGATTTGAGGATTAGCTTTCAAGAAATAACTTACAAGAAACACGTTGGAAACAATATAAAACATTAATTAGAGAGTTTTTCTAAAATAGAATAAGGAATTAGTTACGTTTTTAAACACAGATATCCCTTTTAGCTTATCACTCTGCTTGTTTGACTAGGAGACCAGAGTAGCAGATAACAGATCAATCGATCAGCAGATCACAATGAATTTCACCTTAATCCACTTTTTTAACCTTTATCATTACTTATGATATGTTTTTAACCATGTACTTTCATGAATTAAAGCATTATTTTTCTTACTGTTTTTAGCAAAACCACATAAGTTTTAAAACCTTTTAGTATTTTTCAACAGCACTTTTTAACACTTTTTTTCAACCATAACACATCCAGTTCTCCTTCAGTCCTTTAATACCATTTTATATGCTATTGTTATTAAATGTTGGACATGAACTCCAGTTATGAATCAGTAACATGTGATACTTGCTGTGTATGAACATAAAGGTCTGTCCCACACCACCAGGACATAACTCTCCATGCTTGTCTTCAAGGATATTTTGCAGGCAGACTAAAGAGTCATTCAGATATCAGAAGTTGTTTAATAATTCAATGCTTGTCTTTGTTTTATCATTGCTTTTAATCCACAAGGAGCAGCAAGCACAACTTACACATCCAAACCAACCACATCTACACCAACAGGTATTTCATTTCCATTTCTTTGCAGTGCCATGTTTCAAAATGGCGTCTCTAACCCTGATGACTTGGTAGTGGAAGTCCTACTGTCAATGAATACATGCTAGCATCTCAAACTGACCATCTAAAAGGATATTTTTAAAACATATTTGTTATAAAGAGTGAGTAAGATAACAATAGTTGATACTAATTCCATGTTTCTCTTTGTTTTGCCATTGATGTTAATCCACAATGAGCATCAAACACCAGGACGCTATTTCATCTCTATCTTGTGGTGCCATGTTTCAAAATAGTGTTTCTATCTGTCTATCCTGTTACTCTGTGGACTTGGTAGTGTCAATCCTCAAGTCATGTCTTAACTATCTGACAATCAGCACAACTAAAGTTATGAAACCATCACACTTGTGTTCCTACTTGTGTTTCACAGAAACAGAGCTGTACTTTATTAACCACAGCAACATCTAACAACATCTATTAACCAGTCTTCTGCAGAGGCATGAGTCTTGCTAGATATACAATCTGCATTAAGCGGTGGCTTTACTTTGAGTGGATATGACGTGTGTTCTTATAGTTAAGAGGGTTTTAGTTATTAGACTGAAGTCAGATACAACACCAGGTTCATTGTGAGTCACATGTGACACTACTGACCCAGGTATGTGTTCTAACAACCTGACAACATCTCACGGCATCAACACCAAAAGATGTCACATGTTCTTCAGCATGTTACTTCAATACTTGACGTTGTGCAAGACGGACATTACATTCTGTCCGTGTGTCAGACTTTGAGCCACTAACCACAGCGAGGCATACGTGCTGGGGTTGTGTTGAGATGCAGCATTTACATCATCTCTAAACCGAGATAACTTAAAGTACGTCACTATTTAGTCACTTAAGCAGGTGCTTTTGTCGAAGGGATCAAACAGGGAATTCAGATACATGTCACTAAGGAGCAGGTGGGGGTTAGGGGCATCTTGCTGAAGGACGCCATGACAGTTGGGCTGTGTAGTGTGGACATTGGGGCGGGAACCCAAAACCTTTCGTCTGGGAGTCAAACGCCAGAACTAGACTATCCTACCCCCTATCCTCCTATTATTTATACAGAAAGTCGGTTTTCAGTCATTTTCTATGGTTTCAGACATGAATGGTAAATGGACTCCATTCCCTCTCATAGCAGGGGTCCTGCTGCATGGCCTGGTGCTGCTGGGCTTCTCTGTCCTGACCCTGGTGGTTCTGCTCCGCCTCATTGGCTGGTGGAGAAGGAGAGGTGAGACCGTCGACAACATCTTGTTAACCTCTGGCTTGCTTGAATACGCTACTGTTATATACCTGCCAATGTTGGCACCAATTGCAGAGAGAGAGAGACCTAAAAAAATGTTGAAAATAATAAAAAACTTGGGGTCATATATAATGTGGGGCCTGTGAAGCCCTTTGAGACTGTAACTGTGATTAAGGGCTGTGCTAATAAATTTCACTCAACTTCACCTGTTGTCACATCTACATCTATACACCTGTTTATATATCGCCATGGAAACGCTTACTGTGGCTTTCTCTCCACCAGGAAACAAGACAGCAACAGAAGAGAGCATTGTGAGTTTAAAGACTGAAGAGGAAGAATTGCAGTAACAGATTGTATTGGTGGTCAGGATGACTTGTTCTCTAACCATAGCAGCCAATCAGAGGTTAAGCATGCAAAAGCATGTGGGGCACACATGGTGTTTGGGTTTGGTTCTCCTTTAATAACATATTAATAATAATTGTATTTTGTTGACGCTTCACAGCAATGTAATAAGTAACGTTGTGTCAACAGACTTTTGCTGATTTGTGATTATCTAGGAGCTCCAGCGGTCTAAACCTAGCCTAGAACTCTAGACACCCCCTAGCGGCAGCAAATTTATTTGGCAGCTAGTGTAGGTCTAGCATAGCCTGGCAAGCCAGACCTACATCAGAAAGATGTAAGGTCTGGCTCAGCTCCATTGGCAGTGTGGGCGGGATAAACGGTTGTCTTTCAAGTTCCCTCTGCACGCAATAGGATAGCGCTACAACCAATCAGAGCAACGAAGAAGGTGACGTAGTCAGACTACGTAATTAATCAAAACTCAGAATAAATATTTCTTTTCGAGGAAAGACTTCAGTGCCGTTCTTTGATATTTTCTCAAATAAAATGTTAACTTCAAGTCTTGAAGTTAACATTTGTTGAGCTGTTGTGGGATTTAATAAACCCTTTGAAATGTGACATATCCACTGTAACTCTTTACACTACAACTAATTCATGTTCTTCATCTGATCGGCTGCTCTGAACTCTGTCCAACTGTTGTTGTTTGAACTATAGGTCCTGCAGCACTTTAACTTTTCTTGTAGCTGCTCCAGTTTTGATGGCATTGCTTTGATTGTTGTAACTTCTAAGACACGTTGGATAAAAGTGTCTGCTGAAGGACTAAGTGTGAATGTGAGCAGGAGTAACTGGGTTACTGTATTGGGTGCAGGGTCTGAACTCTGCCAGCGACGCCCCGCCAGTCGGAGAACGCCTCGGCCCAGGAGCCGTTGACGAGGTAAGACTCCCTCACCCATTCATCTCACTCACACACACACACACACACACACACACACACACACACACACACACACACACACACACACACACACACACACATCACTTCATCATTCATTCATGTGTGTAATTGTCACATTGCTGAGAACATAGCCAAACACATCTCACCTTGCACATCTTAATGTGAAAGGTTAATTATAATTAATTATGTTATTCATTGTTAATTATAATTAGATTAATAAAGTACATTTTATCTCATGTGAATGTGTACCAGCAGCACACTGTGGATAAGGATCTGGACCGGGCTCCCAGGGGCCCCTCTGTGGTCCAGTGTGGTGAGCAGAGGCCAGTAGGCTCAGCACAGGTAAATATTGTGACTTCAGGTGAGCTAACCACCACATCTCCATGGCCGTGTTCCGATAGCCGTACTACCCGTACTTAGTATACTTAGTTTGAGTACGTAGGGTGTTCCGATTATGATCGCGGCGAAAAGAAGTGTACTTGAAAGGACCCGTATGTGTACTCAAAAAGGCCAAAATGCTGAGTGTGCTACGGGGTACACTATGCGTACTCAATGGCAGCCATCTTAGCTACGTAGCGGAAGAGGCGGAGCCGCGCTCAGAGAACGTCTAATGAATTCACGTGTTTGGCGGGTGACGCGGCCGCGCAGCTGATGTCATTTCCGTTAAGTGCGCCACAGAGTACTGCATTTGGAACAGCACTAACATCTGAAGCTCTGCGTACCTATTGAGTACGGATAGTGTACTATGTTGAAGTGTACTCATGGAAGTTAGTGTACTCACAGATATCGGAACACGGCCCATGACAACATTAGTCCTCCTGGTGGTACACCTGAGAATAAATCTTATCCACCTGGCGGCCATATTGGTCCGTTGGGTGGGGAAGCCTTCTAGGATCTTTGGGGAAACCATGGAAACGCTAGATGGACAAAGTCTGTACACCTGGTCCTGGTTTATCAACGCTGCGTATGAAGAAATCTGTGCGTAAACCCTGTGTACGCTGTTTTTGGACAAAACATGAGATTTATCAATTTGTTCTTGGCTTGAAAATGTGCGGACTTTGGGACAAAATGTACGCACAGCAAGCGGTAGAGTCTATAGGAAAATCACTAGAAAAATATTTACAAACATGACCAACACTTTTGACCAACTTATACTAATACAATTTCCCCTGACTGTGCTGCCTATGAAGTCATGTAATGAAATTCTATAAAATTAGGGCAGGTGTAGGAGGTGCGTGCGTCAAATGGCTGACCTTACAGAAGTTGTGGGTGCTGATCTAGTGTTGTAAGAGGATGTGGTGGGGGCTGTGGGCTGCGTAAGAAGAAGTGAGCCTGTTTTCAGACACTGCACCATTCATTGCCGGTATCATCACTTTACTCACACAGTACAATTTGTTTCCATACATCGCTGCACAACAGAGTCTGTTGTGGTGCGTTGTCTGAAAACACACTCACTTCTTATGCAGCCATCAGCCCCACCACATCCTCTAACAACACTAGACCAGCCCCCACCACATCCTCTAACAACACTAGACCAGCCCCCACCATGTCCTCTAACAACACTAGACCAGCCCCCACCACATCCTCTAACAACACTAGACCAGCCCCCACCACATCCTCTAACAACACTAGACCAGCCCCCACCACATCCTCTAACAACACTAGACCAGCCCCCACCATGTCCTCCAACAACACTAGACCAGCCCCCACCACATCCTCTAACAACACTAGACCAGCCCCCACCACATCCTCTAACAACACTAGACCAGCCCCCACCACATCCTCTAACAACACTAGACCAGCCCCCACCACATCCTCTAACAACACTAGACCAGCCCCCACCACATCCTCTAACACTAGACCAGCCCCCACCACGTCCTCTAACAACACTAGACCAGCCCCCACCATGTCCTCTAACAACACTAGACCAGTCCCCACCACATCCTCTAACAACACTAGACCAGACATTTGACACACGCACCTCCTACAGCTGCCCTAATTTCATTAGTTTCATTACATGACTTCAGTTAGTAATATGAAGCATAGTCGGATTATCTGAAATCAAATATTACCAAATGCAATTATTGTATAGGCTTACTTTAGGCGTAGGATTAATCGATTCTATCTTTAAAAATCACATTACTTTCTGGGGGTAAATTGTGAGTATAAGTTGATCAAAATCATTAACAGGTCATGTTTGCAGTTTCTTTCTAGTGATTTTCCTATAGACTACCGCTTGCTGTGCGTACGCATAGTCAGACATTTTCTCCCAAAGTACGCACATTTGCAAGCCAAGAAAAAATTTATGAATCTCACGTTTTGTGTAAAACCTGCGTACGCAGGGTTTACACACAGACTTCTTCTAAGGCAACGTATTGCTGATAGAAACGTGATTGTTTTCATATGTCGTGACATATTATGTGATGTCGCTACACGTCTCACATTTCATTTGGGTTTTGACCGGTTCAGGACCAAGTGGACCCTGGTGAATTCAGCGACGAGGCTACCTATGAAAACATGAGGGCCCCTCCCGGATGTGTTGGGGACACCGAGGACACGGGCGTCCATTTTGTCACTGTCCACCAACTGACAAAATGACAAACGTCTGGAGACCACGTGATGAACCAGGAAGTGGTTGGTGCCAGCTCGTCGTCGTTGTGTTCAGATGCAATATAACTGAATTCATGAAATTAATACAGGATCCATGAGGTAATAAGTGCTGAATGCCTGTTCTCATATCTTCATATGATGGGAACATGCTTTTCAAATGAGCTCATATTTTGTCCTTGAGACGGCCACAGAACAAACAGAGAATATATGAAAAGCCATCATCAGATTGAAGCCTACTTTATTAGGTGAGATTCATTTAATAATAACCAGACTATATCTTGTAATAATTATGCCCTACCACCAGTCACCATCATGTGTACATTGATAGACTTGTTTCTAGTTAGGTTACAGTTAATGCTTTTGTCTTTTAAAGTTTTCTTGTTCTTCATAATCTTCTGTTATACATTAGGTATGTACAAATTGAATTGTAGACTTTTTTATACAGATGTTTCCTGTATCAACCGTTTTGCTTCTAGTATTTGAAGTGTTCAATAAAAAATAGGCCTATAAATATTTTGTGTTTACCTGTTTCACATGCTCGTCTCTTCCACATTTAAATCACAATAAAAATAATACTATTCAAAAAAAAGTGAATGCCTTCAATGTGTTTGCATCAGACGTGTGAACTTGAGGCCTTACATGTTTGTGACACAGATGAGGTTAGCCAAATGTTTTACAAAAAGAGACCTGGTTTGAGATCCAAGGCAAAACGTCTTACATGGAGGCTACTTCTTCTGCTATTAAGGGAAGCAGAGGCGAACCATCGTTCTTGGATTGATAAAATCTAAGATAAGGTGCTAACACAGAGTATAGGCCCACTTTCCATCTATCTATCTATCTATCTATCTATCTATCTATCTCTGTTACTCTGTGGACTAGGTAGTGTAAATTGACGTGTTATTGTTCAGCTTGTCGTTGTAGTGTTGTTGATCTATTTTGATGAAGGTAGGACTCGGACAATGAATAAAGTATAATAGTAACATTATTTATTACAGAGAGCAATTGAACATGCAATCCGGAGTATGGTTCATGAAGCCACTGCCACTTTTTCTCTTTTCTCTGACGCCTCCTCTTCCTGTCTCGGCATACAGGCCCTTCTGGGAATAGCTATATGTCGACATCTTTTTGGGTACTGGGTGTTGGGCCAAACAGATAGCAGGGCGCAATTCCTGTTATCTCTAGGTCAGTGTTTTCCAAACCTAACAGTCATGCACCCCCTGAGACAGTCTACATCCTACTGAGTACCTCCAGCACTGTGTGTGTGTGTGTGTGTGTGTGTGTGTGTGTGTGTGTGTGTGTGTGTGTGTGTGTGTGTGTGTGTGTGTGTGTGTGTGTGTGTGTACATACACTGTTGATAGGTTCCTTAATTCCTTTCTGAGGTTTTTAAATTCATTGTGAAACCATTTGTTATTGTTGTTATTTTTGGCTTTTCTATTTGAGGCCTTTAGGTTTGCAAGAGAGAGCGAAACGACCATGAGACGAAGCGAGAGAATACTTCCATCACAATAGGCCTCCATCTAATCACTGTCTTGGACAAATATAACGAAAAGACCAACTTCAATTTAGCTGACTCAAGGTTACAATTGTGGCTTTTGCATGGCGGCACCCCTCACTCAAGATGCCTTCCTGTGCGCCTGCATGCACTCAATCGCCAAAATAGAAAATAAACCAGTGGTGATCAGATTGTCCAGTTAGTATTTATCACATATTTTTCATATTTTTAACATACTTAACAGATTGTGTCAGCGGGATTATGTTAAGGCAACATTGAGAAGTGCGTTCCAGCAAAATGTGACGACCCTGCGCGATTCACACACGAGTTATATTGTATATATTGTAGCCTAATTGATATTCTATGAACATTATCCCTTACATATTAGACATTGTGATTATATTATTCTGTTGGTACACTAGGGTGCATGCATTTACTTTTGGTACTGAGACTGTAGTCGGCTAAACAGGACTGTTTGGGAAGGTAAATCACTTTTTTTTTTAATGTTTTGCATACCCCCTAGATCGATCACCCCACTTTGACAATAGGCTGTAGGTTAAACATCAGTTGAGAGGGCCTTCCTCTGAGGGTCAGTGTGGTATATGTGGTATAGTGCAATGTATCTTCTATCCAGTAGGGGCGCTATATCACTGTGTAATGATTGATGAATGAGGGAATGAAGAAGTCAGACCAGTAAAGACGAATGAATGTAATGAACGATCTCCCGTGTCTTAATTACAATCTACTTGCATTCTTTACATACACAACATATTGGCGACGAGGATGGCTTTGATTGGAATCTCGCAACCTCCTGCTTTACTGGACACTCCCGGTGAGCCCACAATGCTGTATACAACGTGGATACAAATGTTTGAAAATTATCTCCTCGCTTTAACTGCTAACGACATGCCGGACAAGCGTAAGCGAGCATTACTGCTTCATTGTTTGGGTACAGAAGGCCAGCGCATTTTTCTTTCACTCCCTGATGTCGGTACCTCTTACAAGTCTGCATGCGATGCCCTAAAAGCTTTTTTTGTGCCGAGAGTGAATGTTGTTGCAGAGAGGAATAAATTTCGTCGACGTGCGCAGAGGCAAGGTGAATCAATTGTTCAATACATCGCTGCATTGAGGGACTTGCTAGTGAACTGTGACTTTGGCTTGCTGGCTGATGACATGATAAGAGACCAGCTTATTGAGAAAACGTCCTCCTCACGTATTAGAGAACGTCTACTTTTGGAAGCAGACCTTACACTGCAGAAAGCGATCACGCTTGCGTCCCACATTGAAACGGCAGTGGCTGACGCAAAAGCTATTGCCTCAGTATCCGAGGCTTCAGTCCAACTTGTACAACCACGAGGTGGCGGTGCATACCAACGGCAGACCGAAGTAAATTCACATGCAACACGACCGCAAACAATAAGTGACCCCCAGCGCACTTCTCAACAAAAAGCTTGTTACCGTTGTGGATCCACTTCACATCTAGCCAATAATCAAAAATGTGCTGCTAAAAATTCCAAATGCAACCAATGTGGAAAAATAGGACATTTTGCCAAAGTTTGCCGTAGCACAGTTCCTACACAGACTGTGCAAGAAGTTGCTGTGCCTGATCTTACAGTCTTACACATTACTCCCACATCAGCAGTTTCACAAATACATCGCCTTACTTGCACGGTCTCTCTTCATGACAACGAAGGACAGTCGCTTACCACAGATTTGCTTGTGGACACGGGTTCAGCAGTGTCCATTCTACCAGAGAGTGTCTATCTCCAGACATTCATGCATGTGCCTCTTACAAAACCTACTGTGCGCCTGGTAACCTACATGAAGAAACCGATTCCTGTCCTAGGATGCCTTCACCTTAGTGTTACATACTGCAACCAGAGCACGCAAACACACTTCTACGTTGTTCGCGATGGGACATCTTTGCTTGGGATGGATCTTTTCACTGCACTCCGGCTCCATATTCAGGATGGACAGATTACAACACCTTCTTCAACCACAGTGAGTCAACCTGTCAACACTACCAGGGTGTTAGGCCTTGCTACTGGATTTACCCACAGAGTTAAAGTACGGTCGAATGTGCCTCCAGTCCAGCAGAAACTACGTAGACTGCCTTTTGCTGTACGTGACGCTGTCTCAGAGGAGCTCAAAAGATTGGAAGCTGACGGCATCATAGAGAGAGTTGACTCGTCTGCCTGGGTGTCGCCTTTGGTGGTTGTGAAAAAGAAGACTGGTGGTATTCGTCTTTGTGTGGATCTACGTGAACCAAATAGAGCCGTGGTGATAGACAGTCACCCTCTGCCACACATTGAGGAAGTTTTTACTGAGCTCCGTGGTGCTACTGTGTTCTCCACAATTGACTTACAGAATGCCTACCACCAAGTGCAGTTGCATCCGAGCAGCAGGGATCTTACAGCGTTTATAACGCAGGATGGTCTTTTTCGTTTTACAAGGGTGCCTTATGGGTTAGCCTCAGCACCTAGTGCCTTCCAGCGGATGATGTCCCAGATCCTAGCAGATCAAAATGGTGTGCAGTGTTACCTTGACGACATTATTGTTTATGGGGAGACACCTGCAGTTCATGACACTAGACTAAACGCCGTCCTTCATTGCCTGCAAGAGAGTGGTTTGACGCTGAATACCACAAAATGCCACTTCAGGAAGACTGAGTTGTCCTTTCTTGGGCATCTCATCTCTGCCTCTGGCCTACAGCCAGATCATGGTCATGTCCAAGCAGTAGCTCAAGCTCCTCCTCCGCACGATGCTCAGTCTCTACGTTCCTTTCTAGGCCTGACTGCGTGGTATTCAAAGTTCATTCCAAACTATGCCACGCTTGTGGAACCTCTCCGTGCTCTACTTCGTAAGTCCACCAGTTTCCATTGGCCTGATGAGGCCCAAGATAACTTCTGCAAAGTCAAAGACATTATAGTTACAAGTCCTGCTCTTGCCTTGTTTGACCCTTCCCTGCCAACAGTCGTCACAACTGATGCATCTGATTATGGCATTGGCGCTGTGCTGACACAGAGTAAGGGCAATGCAGAACTGACAGTTGCGTTTGCCTCTCGTACACTTACCATGTGTGAACGCAAGTATTCCACAATTGAAAAAGAGGCCTTAGCATGCGTCTGGGCAGCTGAAAAGTGGCGTACCTATCTGTGGGGCCGCCATTTCACTTTAAGAACTGACCACAGCCCTCTGACTACGTTACTCACTACCAAAGGCCTTGGACGTGCCGGCATGAGAATAGCCAGATGGTCCGCTCGACTGTTGTGTTTTAACTACAGCATCGAATACAAACCAGGTCGAGAGAATGTCACAGCGGATTGTTTATCACGCCTGCCTCTTCCCATCACGGATGCTGATCAAGAGCCTGACTTGGAGATGGTGGCTGTCGTGTCAGCTGACCTTGCAGCAGTCACTTCTGGAGAGCTCTCAAGAGCCTGTGATACCTGTCCTGTGCTTCGGAAAGTGAGGGACTACATTTCCAAGGGATGGCCTCGAAGTGCAAAAGGCCTGGACCCTCTCATCTTGCCATACTTTCGTGTTCAGAATGAATTGGCTGTGCAGGATAGCTTCATAATACGTGGCACTCATCGTGTGGTAGTACCTCAGGATCTGCAGTCTAAGATCATCCAGCTTGCTCATGCTACACATCCAGGGATTGTCCGCACTAAACAAAGATTGAGAGACTTGTACTGGTGGCCTGGTGTGGATTCACATGTTGAGTCTGCCATTAAGTCATGCGCCACCTGCCTGCAACATGACAAAACTGCAACCACCCGTGCTGCTCCACTACAGCCTGTGCCTACCCCAACTACAGCCTGGGAAAAGGTAGCCGTAGACATTGTAGGGCCTATGCACGCTGCACCCCTTGACTGCCGCTTTGCAATCACCCTCATCGACTACTACAGCCGTTGGCCTGAAATTGCTTTCTGCTCAGGTGTTACCTCAGGCTCTGTCATAAACTTTCTTGCCACTGTGTTTAGTAGGGAAGGAAACCCACTTGAACTGGTCACTGACAATGGCCCTCAGTTTGTTTCGGCTGAGTTTGAGTCTTTCCTTGCTGACAGGAATATTAAGCACTGCCGCAGCTCTGTGTATTACCCACAAGCAAATGGGGAAATAGAGCGCTTCAACAGGGTATTCAAAGATTGCTTGCAAACAGCTAACATTGAAGGCAAGCCCCTCAAAGCCTTTGTGACAGAGTTTTTGCACACTTACAGAGCCACTCCCCATGCCGTGACCTCAGTGTCTCCTGCTGAACTGCTACATGGTAGACCACTCCATACCAAGCTACATATCCGAGGTCTACACTCCACGTTGCCCTGCACTGAACAAACAAACCTGCAAGAGCACATCAGGAAGAAACAGGAGAAGACAAAACAGTACACAGACCAACGGCGTAGCGCAAGACCACCCAATTTCCAGATTGGGTCTTCTGTCCGTATCCGCAAGCCTGGGATTACTGCGAAAGGACAGTCAAAGTTTACCCAACCCCTACAGGTGGTGGCCCAGAAAGGTCCTGCCACTTACCTGCTCTCTGATGGAAAAGTGTGGAACGCCATCCACCTTGCGCCCTCATCCTCCACCAGTTCAACTGCCCCAGCGTCACAGTCTGATGCTTGTTTGCTGCCAAGCACACCTGAACCACCTGAAACTGTCCACTCCCCCCCTCCCTCTCCAAGAGTGCCGAGGGCACGACACACTCCTGTGTGGTTTGAGGATTATGTGACTTAAAAAAAAAAAAAAAAAAAAAAAAAAACAACGTGATGTGATGTGCAATTCTGTATATGTAAAGTTATTTACTCGTTTGCTTATTATCATATGGTTGGGATTCTGACATAACAATTTAACCTACCTAGCTATGCTTACATTACTCACTGTTCCTTACTGGAACTTACATTTATTTTTATTTACATACTTACTTGGTGAGTTTATGTTTTGCTGGTTTTTGAACATAAAAGAAAGGAAATGTTTATTTCATTTATTCAGGTTAGTCTAACTGTTCTTTGAACTGTTCATTAAGTACTGGTGTTCTTCTGCTACAGTACTGAGTTTAAAAAAAAGTCTTACAAGAGAGGAATATGTGGTATATGTGGTATAGTGCAATGTATCTTCTATCCAGTAGGGGCGCTATATCACTGTGTAATGATTGATGAATGAGGGAATGAAGAAGTCAGACCAGTAAAGACGAATGAATGTAATGAACGATCTCCCGTGTCTTAATTACAATCTACTTGCATTCTTTACATACACAACAGTCAGGCCGCAGGGCCAGACTGCTGAGGCACGCAATACCCATTGTGTCTGGATTCAGTCACAGTTAACCCCTCCAAGTTAAAATGATTTAATTATTGTATTGTATTATTACGTCAATACATTAGGAAATTCATAATAACCACTACTGTATGCAGATGCCTTGACGATGCAAGACTGACGAGGGAGCACTTCTACAATGGCTACCACGCCAACTGTTTGTACAGTTAGTGACAACCACTAACCACTGTGGACCAAACCAGAACTATTGACGTTCCTACACAATGTGACAATATGCACAACATTTTTATTTTCTATTTGTTGTTGGTTGATATCTTTATTATATGGTATTATCAAATCCGTAGGACGGCTGGCTAGTAGAGTAAGGTGGCCATCTAGAGGGTTCAGCTTGCAACAACCGCGAACGGGGAACTGAATGAGTCAAAACCCATCTTTTTTCCTTGGCTTTTAACACTTAGGAAGATATTGGCACTTTCTTTTTATCTTTTATTTTTATCTTATCTTTGTATCTTACCTTTTATCTTTTCTTATTTTATTGTTTTTTGTTATTGTATTTCACCTTCTAATTATGTTGTCCTGTTGAGCTGTTTTATTGCCTTGTATTTGTGATGCTTTCACTTATTTTCTGTAAAGCACTTTGGTCGACAGTGGTTGTTTTTAAAGGGCTTAACAAATAAAGTTGGATTGGATTGGAATGAAGCACAACCGTCATGAACTATTCTCAATTATATTCTTTATCTATTCTTCTATTCTATGTTTGTTTGTTTTTGACGAGAAAATGTTTTGGTGTATGTCATCTCTTACAAAACCTGTATAGGGTCACTGTAAATCGGTCATCCAGGTTTGGTATTTGCATGTTGTCATCGCTGTATTTCAGTCTCTGGTCACAGATCAGATAGAAAGGCGAGCCCCTCTTGCCCACTGGATGCGTTCGTCAACGCATCCCATTGACTTTGAATGGGGCTGAGCCGCAATGCATTGTGGCTCCGTCAGTCAAGTCGGCTCCGTTCGTTGCGTTGAAAAGTTGAGAAAATTTTATCTTTTCTGGCCACGACGGATCCGTCAGCCAATCAGATCACATTATGCAAATATATGTCCTGTGACGCTACTTGGACTCTGCCCAATGAAATCACCTTGGTGGTACAACCCGGGAAAGCACATCTGTTATGTCAGACGGCCGGCAGCGGGAACATTTAAACCTTATTAAAAATGGAGGACAAGTTGATAGTGGCGGTGGAAAAGCACTCTTCTTGCTACGACGGGATCCATCTTGCAATAGAAAAGAGCAATAACAAATTGCAGGAAGAGCGCGGCTTTGTTGTTGTAAGCGGGAAGCGATTTGATTGGCTGCTGGCTGCGTCTGGCTCCGTCGGCAAATTCCACGCCCCCCTCCGTCAGACACGCCTTCCGTCTTCCGTTGACGGTTGAATGCAGTGAACGCCCCAGGCGTGCTTGTCATGGCTAATCAACATCACACCACCTGTTTCCTCCTTCCTTTTGAAGACAGTGAAAATGCATTTCTCAAAAGTCATACATTTCTATTGTTTACACATTTTACATTACAATAAACCCATGAGACTAAAACTAAACTAATGATGTAGCTTGTTCTTTTATTCTAGCTTGCATCAATCCTCCATGTCTATGGAGTCACATACATGTCATAGTATGCATGTTTAGTGTTTAACCTGGAAGCTGATGGCTGGTGATGACATGTCATTACTTACAGACAACTCAGATAGGGTGACCAAACGTCCTCTTTTGCCCGGACATGTCCACTTTTCACGTCCTGTCCGGGGCGTCCGGGGGGGGGGGGGGGGGCCTAGGGGCCTCACGTGTGCAGGGGCCCCGGATTGGCCTTTTTTTTTTAATTTACTACACTGGGGGGAAAAAACTTGCCTCCTATTGGGGCCCTAAGAAACATTTTTTTAAAAATTAAGTCGCCGATTGGATAGATATGGCGTTCCACCGGGGACGTGAGCGTCGCGTTACGGCAGCGCCGCGGAACGGCTGCGTCCTCTGCCCTGCGTCAATTTCCACCGGACGCGACGGCAGCGTAGCGCTAGCCTAGTCCTAACTAGACCTTGGTACTCATTTCATTCATACTAAAGGTCTAGCAGTGCTGTAGAGACAAACGATGTCTCACTTGAAGGCGGGTGCTGTTGAAGTTTAAAACCTATTGGCTCTGCCCAGTGCCACTCTGGATGTGCCTTAACCAATCGCTAACGTTTGGTCGTGACGTATTTCATGCGCCAGAAACCACGTTGCGCGCAGTATACAAACGGCAGATGCAGTGAGCATTAGCATTAGCTTGGTTCCGCCCGCCTCCGTACTTACGCTCAATAACTGAAATTCGCGCACGACCTCTAGGTCACTGTTCTCAGGCCGCGCCTCCTGTTCGCTGATTGGAACGCAGATTTTAGGGAAAATAAATCGTTCTAACATAGTAGCACAATCTACATCTTACATAGACGGAGCATCGAGCGCTACTGCCTACTGGCGCTGACGAGACGCGGGGCTGCCATCTTGGAGTGGTGATCCGCTCCACTCGGTGTCATTCGTTTGGCAGGAGCAATGAACTGTCAGTGCATTTAATTAATCATACCTCATTGAATACCACTGATTTTCACGCGTTTTTTTTGTCATACGTGTAGCTATGATAAAGGACACATGTTTTGGCGTGTAATATTATTTTCACAAAATACAACCAATAGTACGGTAATGTTAAATCTTACTTGTGAAAAGTAATCCCGCGATTTCTATATTCAACCACCCGCTCATTTGAGCAGGAATACGCTGAGCAGCAGCTCGGCATCCTTGTTTTCTTCTGCTGGCCATACGTGTCAACTGTCAATCTATGCTGCTCCCCACCCCCATCACCACTCCAAGATGGCCGCCGAATTTCTCGCGCCACAGCAGCCAATGCTCCGTCTATGTATAAGATGTCTATGAGTAGCACCGCCAGACCTTAGTACTGAAGTGAAATGAAATTTGAGCGGAAGTACGTAGGTGGGCGGAGCCAGGCTAGTGTAGCGCTGCGAGGAGGCTGGATTTGTGGGATCACGCGAGAACTACAAGACCACGCGAGAATCAGGAGACCACGCGATAATTTGTGGATGTCAAAATAGAACAAACAAATCAAAGGTTACTTTGCCTTTCCGAAGTTGACTTGCAGTTGCTTTGTCTGTCAGAAGTTGATTTGCTGTTGATTTGGTCGTTTTTCCTAGATTTGTGTGCTCTACCATGAGTTGGTAGGCTATATAGTAAATGTTTACTTTTTTGTCTGGTTTAATTGTGTTTAGTGTTGTTTATTGTTATGTCCTAATGTGTTGTGCTGTAGCCTATAGACAAAGTCAGTTATAAACGACGACGATTTGTGGCCGTGTTCGATCGGGAGGGTGTTTTTATTTTGAAAATTGACCGGATGCTCTATGGCTTTTACTATTTCACTTCCTGTCCGGTTTAAATTGACGCGTTTCAGCAGCGGCTCATGTCAAAAATAGAACACTGCGTAATGATAGCGCTGCGGCTGCGGCGCGCCGCTCCTGGGCCGCTGCTGAGACGTTCCGCAGCGCGCCCGGTGGAAATGCTTTCATTGACTAGAGTGGCAGCGATCAGCAGCGGTGACCGTGACGCAGCCGTAACGCGACGCTCACGTCCCCGGTGGCTGTGTCAACGTGTGCGCGCGTGTGTAAGCGCGGCCAAAGTTCCAAGTGTGTTTTTTTCTGATAAAGCATGACTAATAATGTGGAGGGCCCAAACAAACAGTAGCCTAGGGGCCCATGACCACCTTAATCCGCCACTGGGGGGGGGTTATACATTTGTGAAAATGTCCGGTCTTTTTGCGTCAAGTTTTCGTCAACAAAGTCGACTGAGTTCTGCGTTAGACCTGGAAAAACAAAGGATGCTGTAAATGCAGCAGAGGGTGTTTTGGCATTTCACACAGTGAAACACCACAACAGCTACAGGTCCACGGACTGTACTAGTGTCTTGTTGTAAAAAAGGCATTTCCAGACTCTGTCAGACAAAAAGTGTAGCAGCGCTCGCACTCAGCAGCCATTGTCCATGGTATAGCGCCCCCTGTGTTGAAGTCCTGATGAAGCACTCAAAGAAATCCACTACTGTGGTGTTTCTACAGACAGGAGTAACCACGGAGTAGTGAACACATTCCCAGTCATCATCCACTACTTTGACTGGAAGAAGGGTGGTGTGCAAACAAAATCAATTGAGGTTAAAGACACCTAATGAAACAGCAGACACCAATGCACAATATATCACCGAAACATTGGCAAAAAAACTATTTGTCTGAAAAATGTATTGCATTCACTGGCGACAACTGCAACACACATTTTGGAGGAATCCGACGTGATGGAGGAAAGAATGTGTTTGCAAATTTGAAGAGGTTGCTGCAGAACAACACTCTGATCGGTGTGGGTTGCCCAGCACACATACTGAATAACTGTTCATCATGGGGCAGACACCATAGATGTTGACCGTGACAATATCATGTTCAAAATCTACCAGTACTTCCACATACACTGTGCACACTGAGAACCTGAAGGAGTACTGTGATTTTGTTGACATTGAATACCGAATTATGCTTTCTCACAGCAAGACAAGGTGGCTGTCATTGTCCCAGCCAGGCATTGAGAGGATGATACAGATGTTTCCAGCTTTGAGGGCATTCTTCCTGTCTCAGCAGAGGCCACCCACAGTGATCAAGAAGTTATCTACCTCATGCACTCACTCTTGTCTGTGTTCCACACCCACATTCAAGAAATGGAAAAGGAGGACAACTCCATTTTGGAGCTGAAGAGAATACTGAACAGCACCCACACCATTCTTCTTGATCACAAGAGCAACAACTTCATGTCCCTTAAAGTTAATGGACTACTGGCACAAAAGCGCAGAGATGTACTTGGTGAGGGCTGTGACCAGTTCTGCGCTGATGTGCAAGGCCTGTACAGTGCATGTCTGGAGTATCTGGAGAAGTGGATGACTCCCATGGAAGAGTTCTCAACATTCATGTGGATGGATCTGAGTGAACCACCAGATTGGAGTGATGTGGAGGCCTGCATCAAGTACCTAGGAGAGAAGGGGGGGCAATTGATGATGTCAAATGTTTTGACCAGGTCACCAATCTGAAGAAGTTCACAGAATCAGCTCACAATGCAAATGTTGAGGTTTTTTTCACTGATGCAGAGCCAGTGGACCAAGGAGAGGAACCAGCTTCCTGTTGAGTCACTGAAGGGGATTATATTTGTGCAATACAATTTCAGAGACATTTCTTGCAATGACTTTCATGCTCATTTGTTGAGCACCCAAAAACTACTGGGAAGGATCAGCTCTACAGCAAAATATGGATGGGCAGACAAAGGGCAGACATTGTGGGGCTACTGTTGTATTATTTCCATTATTACATTGAAGATTTTCTTGGTTAAAATTTTTTTTCCAATATACAGAAGATGTGTTATTTATAACCTAATTTCATGTTTATTTATTTTTGCAGCAAGACTTGAAGCGAGAGCTATTATTTTATTGATTTTCTAATACAGAAGAGGCATTATTTATAACATTATTTCACATTTATTTTTTCAGCAAGACTTGAAGAGAGCTGTTATAGGCTGATTTTCTAATACAGAAGAGGCATTATTTCTATCATTATTTCATTCCAAAGATTTTGATTTTGATTTTATTTTTGTACCACTGATTGACACTTGTTCAAGTGTGTTTATAATTTAGGCATAATAAAGCATGCTGAATAACCTCTCAGAAGCCTATCTGAATTTGTGTCTTTGGTAGAGAGATTATTTTGTTGTATAGCTGAATGTTCTGTCCATACAGAGGAGGCATACTTTAAATATATTAATGTTTTAAGGTATTATTGAGTAAACGAGTATCATTTAAGTATCTTGAGGTGAAGCCGAGTGTCCTCTTTTTTGGAAATCAAAATATGGTCACCCTAAGAGATGCATTTATATGCCCAAATAAGTCTGTCAACACAACAAAGGGTGACGAGTTCACATCTGTGGGCAGTCTGAGGGATTTCTCTGAAGAAGCCTTCATTCTTATCTGATGATCTCTCGTGTGAAAAAGAGGAAAATAAAGGGTTAGAGGTTTGAGGAAGTGAGAACACAGACAGACAGACAGATATATATATATATATATATATATATATATATATATATATATATATATATATATATATATATATATATATATCATGGGCGAGCGGTCATAATAAGCTATAAATGCAGTGCATGCCCAAGCCCTTCAATAAAAATAATTGAAAATATTAATCTGGCAGTGTGTTCAATTATACAATACCTTAGTTCTACTGTTTTGGTCTTAAATCCGTGCCTAATCTGTCCCGTTTTGCTTGCGAAAAGCTGGAAAGCTGACAGCTTGTTTCGCGCATGCGCACTGTGACACCGAGTAGTACAGTTACTGCTAGAGGCCTTAGTTTACTGTAGATGAGCATTTTGAATGGCAAAAAAGCTGTCAATGAAGCAGCTTATCTGCCAACGCGCATGCGCAAACCTGACTTGTTTGAATTTTTTCCGTGGTGCTGAAATCCTCCTCTCTTTTCTTCGCTCCGCTTGAGCGCGGCTGAACCTGGCTTGAGGCCACTTCATGGGCGAAAGCCAGTTCGGAATACTGTAAATTCCAACATGTTGTTGGTAACTTTGTAGGCATGTGATTGTGTCATTTGATTGACCACGCTGGTTACGTTGTGTGGGCGCATCAAGCGTCATGTCAGTGCTGAATATTTCTGCTTTCATTTAGCCTACATATACACTGTAAATTCCAACACAAATTCCAGGTTGTTGGTAACATGGGGCAAGTGTGAGTGTGAGAGTGTCAAAATCGAGTTGATATAGTAGTTAAAAACCATATTATATATTTTTATTAATAAATAAATACCCCCCTTACGGGCGCGCATGGTATTGACACTTCAGCATGACCACAGTAAAAGGTCACCGCTCGCCACTGATATATATATATATATATATATATATATATATATATATATATATATATGTTTGGGCTCCTTCTGGGTTGTTATATGTAATATATATTATATAAATGTGATATGTTATGATATATAATATACTATATATATATATATATATATATGTATATATATAATATATAAATGTTTGGGCTCCTGGGTTGTTATGATATATAATATATATTATATAAATGTGATATGTTATGATATATAATATATATAATATAAATGTTTGGGCTCCTTCGGGGTTAAGACTGGTTTGACTCGGCACGTCCCCCTCAGTTTGTATGGGCATGTCGCCATAGCTAAATATCTACATGACCACCTATTGGTTATACAGGTTTAAATGTGACACATTATGACAACTGTGCATCACCAAAAAAGGCTAAAACATTAGAGCCAACAACGCAGTTGTTACAGCAATTGTACACAAACATCGTAATATCCCAGCTGAGAACGACAGGAGCTTATAACATCATAATATATATCATATTATATAATATCCCACCCGAGAGCCAGGAGCTTATAATATAATATATATCATATAATATCCCAGCTGAGAGCCAGGAGCTTATAATGCAGCCGCATATCACATCACAGATGACGTCATGCCAATGTATCACTTGGATGCTAAGTTGCGTGCCGTGCGTGAGTTAGAGGTCATGTGGTTATTTGAGAAATTAGAAATTAATAACTAGAGTAAAACTAAACATGATAGAATATACAAATCTGACATCACTCCTTCAAAAATGAATTTCTTCGAAATGTTTTTTGACATCGATTTGAAAATTGTAATATTGTCCTCCCAACAGCAGGGAGAGCAAATGCCCCCCTGCCCCCGCGGTGACATCGCCACTGCTTCTGCTATTAAGGGAAACAGAGGCGAACCATCGTTCTTGGATTGATCAAATCTAAGATAAGGTGCTGACACAGAGTATAGGCCCACTTCCCTCTTCATGTTAAAGACTACGCAATAAATATCTACATTTCCCAATTGTGCAGCCATTCAACAAAGCATTTACACGTGTAGCGCCCCCTAGTATACAGCTGACTACGCCACCCCTTGAACTAAGTTTGTGTAAACTAATACCAGAGCAAGGGGAACTCTGTCCCAATAATCTGTACAAACAAAGGCTCTTAGAAAAGTATAAAAATACAATCTTTATTAATACATGAGTTTGTGTTGTTTTGGTTGGTCAGCATGTCAATATCAATAAAACGAATACACAAATAAATAAATACAGGGGATTGACAAACTGACGGCACAGGAGCTGTTAAGAAATACCAATAGAAAGGTTCCAATATCACTTGTGAACAAAGTCTAAGCACACAGTAACGTGTGACGTGACTGTAACGTGACGTCACTCTGATAAACTTGATTTAAAGACTCTAAAATTCACACACTGTAACGTCACTCTGATCCACTTGATTTAAAGGCCTTAGAAGACCACACAATCTCACTGCAAATGTCCAGGCTACTCATCAGGTGGAGGCAGGGGAACTATAGGGAAAGCCTTCTAAGAGGATCCTAAGCTAATCCGTCTCCTCTCCTCCACCACCACCGAGGCTGGCTACGAAAGGGAGGGGGCAAACAAAGGAATAGAGAAAATGAAAAATGAAACCGCTCTAGCCTGCGATGTACAATGCACTCTCACTACAATAACAGTTACGATCAACAGGCTAGAGGAAAACAAACAGACAAAAAAAAACCTACATTTACGCTGAGCAACACCACAATCATCCCGTGTTAGAGGACAGCACCGACACTGGCGGTTGTAGTTGAACACGTCTAAAAACAAACACACGATTACAAGGGTTGGTCACATGTCATTGTTAATACTAATCACAATTCTAGTTGCAGTCAGTACACATTACAAGACGGACATGTCATAGACAAGGAGGCAATATAAAAACAGGCCTTCATAAGGCTACCAGGGATATAAATACCCATACTCGGGCATTCACATTAATCAGGGCAGAGAGACTGTGAGCTACCCAACTGCGGACATAAGTGAAGACAGCTGTCGTACACAACACAGTTTGGGAGGGACGCACAGTTCGCAGCAGGTACTCCACTGCAGCCACCATAGCGGTACTGGTGGAGACAAGTACACATCATGTCACACTCCCGACAGTTTGAAAACAGTGTACAACAACTGTCATGCTCAAGATTACATGATCGTACCTGTACACGGAAACGGTCACGTAAACACGGACTCGTAAATGCTGGAACGCCACGGCTTGGTCAGCGTCCACACACACACACACGCGCTTCGCATTTCACGACAGCACTCGTATCATAGACGTATGTATATATGTCTATGACTCGTACCGTTGCTTCCCCATACCAGCGTCCGCAGTAGAGTGACAAAACAATCCCGGTGTAAGGACCCCAGCTTCCCTTACGTCATTCAGGTGGCCAATTAGATGCCCACTCCACCCCCCAATCAATGACGTGATCGGCACTGGAAGGGAGCGCGCAGAGGGAATACACTATATTGAGCATTCTCATCCTAAAATGGTGCACAGCCTACACACCATTATGCATCTTTTTTTTTTTTTTTATCACTGATGACATGTCATTACAAACAACTAGAAAGTGTAACTTTATGCCCAAATAAGTCCATCTACACAACGGACGTCTCAGCACTTTATTATCTGTTTTCACAGTCTATGTCTGAACCATCTCTGGTGTGAAGAAAGAGGAGAATAAAGTGTTGAGGTTTGAGGAAGTGAGAAAACACTTGATATAAAAAGCCTTGCTCTCCACAGTGAGCAGTAGTTTACATTATCAGACACACAGACACACACACAGACAGACAGAGATGTCTCGTTGCCCGTCATTCAAAGGTAAGGACAACTTTGAATATCCAAGATAATATAAACTAGTTTAGTAATCAGTGGGTGTTTGTGTTTGATGAGCTTCAAGGCCCTGACACACCGGGCACGAGAAGAGAAACGCTGTTATATATGTATTGATCATTTATCTTTATTATCTTTATTATCTTTATCTTTCATCCAATGGTTACTTACACTGCAGTACGTGAATATCGGCTGCGTTTGACATGGCGCTGTGCAGTTGAATCCAACAGTTTCCTTTTGGATACCAACTTTCTCCAAAAGAGTGATAGTCTACTTTTAGTGATCGACCGGGAAAACAACCTCAACAACTACCGTCTCCAACACATGGATGTATTAAAGAGGATGTATTAAAGAAGATGTATTAAAGAGGATGTATTAAAGAGGATGTATTAAAGAGGATGTATTAAAGATGTCCAGATGCACAGGAGACACAGCCACTTATCATCCTCCCCTCACTTGGATTACAAAGTGCAGCTCCATTAGAAGTGAATCCTCTAAATAGGGGATATTGTGGTGAAAGGAGCATCAGCTCGTCTTCACTCGGCTGGATGAGGTTGAGGGTTGAATACTTCTGTCTTTTTCACCGGCATATTCGCGTCGTGACTGATGTCAGTAGTTGAAATAGATAGAAATAAATAGTTTTTCTGTTTTTATTCGCTTTTCGCATCGTTTATTCGCTACGCGTCTGGTCTAAAAGGACCTATAGATGTGAAGGTAAATAACTCAAATCAAAGAGTCCGTAGTCTGCTAAACATTACATAACTCATGTTGTCTCTCACAGATACACTTCAAAACAAAGAGAAATGTAACAAAGTCACTTTCTCCTCAGAGTATCCTGGAGTTGGAGATTGTGTCTCTCTACCATGTAATGAGACTTGGAAAGACAGGGACTCTGGATGTTCTGGTATCACCTGGCTGTTCAGCAATAATACAGTCACAACAGAATTGGTTGCTGAAGGAAAGGTTAAGTCCGATGACAACAGTACAAGACTACGTACAGAGGACTGTTCACTGGAGGTAAAGACGTTGAGAAAGGAAGATGGAGGTCAATACACCTGCAGACAATACCCATCATCATCATCATCATCATCATCATCATTCGAAGATCATGCACGGTATATTCTAGGACCTATCAGTAAGTATTTCTATTTTAATCTACTTACCTAAATGTACACTTTTGGGTTGAAACCAGTCCATGAGAATGAGAATATGACCGGTAACGTGTTTCAAATATTCATATCTGAATATAGTGTCATGTGTCCTCTGATGGAGATTTAAAAATCCTGTGTGACTATGAGATGAAGTCAGTATATGTGTTCACTTTTTGACATAAATAGACACTAAGCTGTGGTAATATGTGTTTTTTAGTATGAAGAGTGGTTTAGACAACAAAATATCTGTTTTCACAGAGATATTACTGTAGACATGTTCCTATATTTCCGTATATTCATGTTTAATAGGCTAATTCCATGTGTGTCTGTGTTTTGTCATTGGTTTTAATCCACAAGGAGCAGTGAGCACAACCACACCAACCACAACCACAACTACACTGAGAGGTATTTCATTTCTGTCTTGTGGAGCCATGTTTCAAAATGGCGTCTTGATCTCTCCCTGTAACTCTGATGACTTGGTAGTGGAAGTCCTACTGGTAAAGGAAGCAATGCAATCTCACAGTCTAACAGCATCCAGTTCTCCTTCAGTCCTTTAATACCATTTTATATGCTATTGTTATTAAATATTAGACATGAACTCCAGTTATGAATCAGTAACATGTGATACTTGCTGTGTATGAACATAAAGGTCTGTCCCACACCACCAGGACATAACTCTCCATGCTTGTCTTCAAGGATATTTTGCAGGCATACTAAAGAGTCATTCAGATATCAGAAGTTGTTTAGTAATTCAATGCTTGTCTTTGTTTTATCATTGCTTTTAATCCACAAGGAGCAGCGAGCGCAACTTACACATCCAAACCAACCACATCTACACCAACAGGTATTTCATTTCCATTTCTTTGCAGTGCCATGTTTCAAAATGGCGTCTCTAACCCTGATGACTTGGTAGTGGAAGTCCTACTGTCAATGAATACATGCTAGCATCTCAAACTGACCATCTCTAACAGCATCACACCAACAGTATGATGAAACCATCCCACATTCTTCAGTTATAACTCTAAACATATGTTCTTATTTTTATCAAGTTTTGTTTTGTTTAAAACATATGTATTATAAATAGTTAGTAAGATAACAATAGTTGATTACTAATTCCATGTTTCTCTTTGTTTTGCCGTTGATTTTAATCCACAAGGAGCAGCAAACACCAGCAGAGCATCAACAACAACCAAAAATCCCCTGGACGGTATTTCACCTCTTCTCTTCTCTTCTTCTTGTGGTGCCGTGTTTCGAAATGGCATTTTTCTATATCTATCTATCCCTGTTACTCTGTGGACTTTGTTTGTGTAAATCATGTGTTTAGCGATCTGACAGCCAACGCTATGAAACCATCACACTTCCTACTTCTGTGTCACAGGAACACAGTCAAACATTTTTGACACTATATCTCTTTGGTTTAGAGGCAGAATCTGCATTGAAAGACCACCTGAATAGTATTGTAGTTTAATGGTTCTGGAGTATTTTCTCATAGTTAAGAGGTTTGTAGTTGTTATAGTTCAATTAGAAGAAAAGTAATTACATCTGACTGTGTGTGTAATATGTGACACTGTAAGAACTGGTAATCACTTCATTAATTTCTTTCTCATGACACATATTTTAATATTTAATATTTATATCTATTTGTGTTCCCCTTATGCTATGACTGTATGTGTACAGAACAGAATGTGAGCATGTGAACCACTAACCACAGCAACGCGTCTGCAAATGCAACGCCTGTGTTGAAATGCAGAATCTCATTTTTAAAGGATGTTATTAAGGAGCAGGTAGAGATATAGGCATTGGGGTTCAAACCCAGAACCTTTTGGCTGGAAGTCAAACACCATAACCACTGACCAGTGGTTCCCAACCTTGGGGTCCCCTGATATGCATATAGCGTTGCAGGAGACTGCTGACATAAGTTATAGATATTTGATGATCCATTTTATTTTTTTAAGTTCTCATATAAGTTGTGTATATACTGCCTAATGATTCATAGCCACGAGCAAACTACTACTAATCACTTAGTGTGAAGTAGAGCGATGCCATTACATTCACCGGGACATTGATATTACAAAAGTTAAAGTAGGGGTCGCAAACATTTTCAGAGCTAGAAATGGGGTCATGGGCCAAAAAAAGGTTGGGAACCACTGCACTAGACTATCCTGTATTCTACCGTCCTATTATTTATATAACCATTTTCTTTGGTTTTCCAACATATACCCAGGACTTGGGTTAACAGTCGGGGTACCGCTGGGTATAGCCGTCTTGTTGATCCTTGCCCTGGTTCTCCTCATTTACTGGTCCAGAAGGAGAGGTGAGAACCTCTACATCTGTCTAGGCCTTCACACCCGTCATTATTATTATTATTATTATTATTATTATTATTATTATTATTATTATTATTATTATTATTATTATATATTGCCATAAACATTCACTGTGGATTTCTCTTCAGCAGGAAACAAGAAGCCAAAGGACATGACCATTGTGAGTTTAAAACAACAAACTAAAACTATTTGGTTGTATTACAATTGAAGAAACGTGGGTGGGTTAGTTGGGTTAGTTGGGTTAGGTGGGTTAGGTGGGTTAGTTGGGTTAGGTGGGTTAGGTGGGTTAGGGGTTTGTATTTCCTGTGTAGTAAGATAGGTAGCTGGAAAATAGCATTGAATTGGTTCAATGTAATTAGGGGGGCGTTCCATGGTAATAATGCTACAGCAAGTAGCATTATTACAACAATATAGCTAACAACAAGTAGTTTGAGTGAACCAGTGTTTCCTCACCTCTGGGTCCCCCCCCCCCCCCCCCCCCCCCCCCCCAGGGGTCAACCTATAGATATTTAATGATACATTTCTTTATAAGATTGTCTCATAAAGGTTGTGTCCATAAGAACAGTGATTGATACACAAAGAAGACATTCCCTGGATCATTAACCTCATGACCAGATGTTGATTGGGTTAAACAATGAGCAGATGCACAAAAAAGTAAACAGTTGGGGTCATCACTAGTGTGATCAGACGAGGTGTAACTGGGTGACTGTATTGGGTGCAGGGGTAACTGGGTGACTGTATTGGGTGCAGGGGTAACTGGGTGACTGTATTGGGTGCAGGGGTAACTGGGTGACTGTATTGGGAGCAGGAGTAACTGTGTGGCTGTATTGGGTGCAGGGGTAACTGTGTGGCTGTATTGGGTGCAGGGGTAACTGGGTGGCTGTATTGGGTGCAGGGGTAACTGGGTGACTGTATTGGGTGCAGGGGTAACTGGGTGGCTGTATTGGGTGCAGAGGTAACTGGGTGACTGTATTGGGTGCAGTAGTAACTGGGTGACTGTATTGGGTGCAGGGGTAACTGGGTGACTGTATTGGGTGGAGCGGTAACTGTGTGGCTGTATTGGGTGCAGGGTCTGAACTCTATCAGCGACGCCCTACAAGTCGGAGGCCCAGGAGCCGTTTATGATGAGGTGAGACTTTATTCACCCTCTCATCTCACACACACACAATTATGACATGACTTATAAAAGACCAGGCATAGATTCGTCTGAAAACCCTTTACAAAATGAAAGTAATTGAATGTAACGCAGTATAAAGTCTCGAATATGAATCGAATGCATACTAACTTGACAACTCCTAACCATGTCCCAGTGTCTCAGCCCGGACAGAGACCTGGACGGAGGTCCAACATACGCCTCTATTGTCCTGCCTGAGGGACAGAGGGCCGTGGGTACAGCACAGGTAAACTGGCTCCTTTAGTGTCAGCATACCACAACGAGTCAATAATAATAGCAGCTGTAATAACAATAGTCATTATTTGAAAGTACGTATTATTTTTGTTGTCACATCGTGCCACCACTCACATGTATGTTGCAGCATATGATGTTGTGACATACTGTTGCCCTTCACCGCATGGCACACGACGTCACATCATATCACAGTCGTCATGTCGCAGCCTACATGTTGTCGTGCCATATTGTCTCACGACTCTCGCTCTCATCACAGCATAACAGCGCATCAGGTCGTGGTGTGGGATATCATAACTGATCACAGTTATTCCATGTCGCGATATAACAAGTCACGACATGCTGTGTCACGGCGGTCCATGTCACGCTATAGGTTGAGGACGGTTCCAGTGATGCAGTGACCTACGCCTCGGTGAGGGCGTCTCCCAGGCTTGGCGGGAACGCTGGTGATGTGGACGTACATTACGCCACCGTCAACAAACGAGCGAAATGACAAACGTCTGTAGATGAGTGTGTGTGGAAACACAGCCAGCAGTTAAGATTACATTAAAATATAAAAAACTGTTATATTAACCTTCAACCTGTCAATAATTGCTGAATGTTTGAGCGACAATAAGAGGGGAAAGTGAATTACCAATTACCAAAGTTCATTAAAGTTAACCATAAATTACACAAGTTTCCCGTCTGGGACAGAGACGTTGGAAGTAGGGGTGCCTACATCTTCCCTTTACTGCACCAAAGGTTAACTCAGATGTTTATACAGTTTGCAGCCTACATTTGTTCATCATAGACTAAATACGCTTTTAATATGCCTTTAATGGAAGTGAAAGTATTTGTGAATGTGCAAGGGTCCATGCACCAAACTGCAGGGACCTATTCATGTACAAGCTGAGCTAACTGCAGGGACCTATTCATGTACAAGCTGAGCTAACTGCAGGGACTTAGTTTTCTATTTGCGCCTGTTTTCGTTTGGCCTCATGTTCTGTTTCACACAATTTATTGTTGAGATATATGACTATAGATAGATGTATAGAATAGCCAGCGTTCATTCAGAAGTGGTCTGTCGCTCAAGTAGGCTAAAAATATATGTCTTCAAGGGCCTATGATTTATCTATGACTTTTGCACATTTTATTAATTGGATTTTATTGGTTCAATCATAATTGGTTTCATGGCTATGCCTCTTTGATATTAACCATTTTTTATCATCATAACAATAAAGATGCTATGCCTCTTTGATATTAACCATTTTTTATCATCATAACAATAAAGATGCTTTGTGAGCATCTAAATCTTACTTTCTAGTTTTCAAACTGTCCAGGGTGGGTGGGGCACCACGAAAGAATTAATAACGGTGCGAGGGGTGAAGTAGTTTGTAACGGGTGAAATAGTGAAATAGTCCATGCCCCCCCCCCCCCCCCCCCCACACACACACACACACACATATTTACAGCACCCCCTCCCAGAAAATGGTCCCAACGTTCCTGGTCTGGGATCAATAAAGTTGTCTAATGTCTCCATCTTATGAAAAGGCCAGTATTTAGATGGCCTTTAGAGGGCGCCATAGACTACACTGATGGGGGAACGTGAAAGAGATGAGAGCCTCGAACTGTTCTTGTTAAATATCCATGGCTACAGCGAGACCTCATCAAAAGGACTGTATAATGTTACATGTAGGTCCTACTGTGTGTACATGTGTGTGAAGTCATTGGATGCGAATCTGAGGTTATAGCTATTCAGTTGCTTTGTTCAACATGACACCATCTTCTGTTTTGGCATTATGTACAATTTTATAACTGTAAGTGTGATTTGGTGAGCTTTATATTAAAGATTGGTGTAAAAAAATAAATGCTCGTGTTTACTTTGATTTGAGTGTCCTGACATAAAACATAGCTTTGTACTTACGGTCTGTAATAACTTTGTTATTTTCTTCCTAATCTATGAAAATGTATGGACGGACACTTTCATAGTCAGTTCAAAGATATTCATCGATATCAATTTCGATTGAATACAGACCGCAAAATCATATTTCATATACATAATACATATATATATCATAATACATATATATCATATTCACACGTTTTGTTAGAAATAAAATGACGAAGAGAACAAATCAACAAATCAATTCCAACACTACAAGAAAAGAAAAAAATCCCATTTGTTGCAACCTTCACTTGTTGACGCCTTCATCACTGACCAATAACAGCTCAGCGTGGGTTCCATATATGGTCTGACAGTTTCCTATTCCCGCCCTTCTTTGTTGACTCGACCAATGAGAACTCTCGGAACCCGTCCCCCCCGCTGGCGACGTCCAGAACAACGGCGATAGCGGCATCGTTTCATCCGCTCCCAAGATGAAGCCGTGAAGATGGCGGATTAGCGGACTTCGGTCGTACGCGGTGAAGACGGGATGTTTTAGAGGACCAGCTGACCCCGACGCAGGCGCCATGTAAGGCTGCTGGCCGCCAGGGATGCGCTGCAGAGCCCATTTTTCTGGACGGCGGCGGTGGGAGGCGACGACCCCCCGCGGGGCAGCGCAACACCAGGGAGGGGGGGATCAGGACGCGGAGCTCACCGGGACCGGATGAAACTTGGCGTTGAAATCCGACGTTTTTTTCCCCCCACATATCCACTGTCGGCATCCGGCGAAAAACGCCTAAACGGCAGGATCGTCCCAACGGAAGCAAACGCGCCGCGCCGCGAGCAGCGCTGCTGGTGAGACCCCACCTGGTCGCCCTGGTAACGAGATGTGGGGAAATCAAAATGCGGGGTCTCACTTTTAACGGCAGCCTACCGATGCGGCGCTACCGCCAAGGGGGGCACCGGTGATCCGACGCACGCCAGCACCATGTACCGGTAAATAAGAAACCCCAGACCGACTCGATGAGGACGTTTTAACCGCGCCGGCGGTACCGCTACGGTCACTCGGTTGTTTTTCGGGGAGCGATGACCGGACCCAACTCCCCCAGCCGGTCCGGCGCGTCGCCGGGCAAGCTGAGCAGGCACGGCCGGTCCAAGAGCACCAGCTCCCACTGCCTCCTCCGCTACGGCACCGGTAGTACCGGCACCGGTACCGGTACCGGCGGGGAGCAGCAGCAGCAGCAGCAGCAGCAGTCGTCCGCAAGCAACGGCCCCCGGTCCCCCGGCGAGGAGGAGGAGAAGGACGGCGGCGTGCTCTTCTACGTGAACCGCGCCGGGTTCCCCATCGAGACGCTGACCTGGGAGCGCATGTGGACGCACGTCGCCAACGTGCATCCCGAGGGACAGGAGATGGCGGACCGGATTCGTAACGCCGCGTATCACCCCAAGGTGAGAGAGAGGGCTGCCTCCAGGAAACTGGCAGTTGGTGAATATTACGGTTAGAAAGGAGAAAAAAAGTGGTTGTACTGGGCAGCTCCCAGTGGCCACCGGTAGGAGACTGTGGTTGTACTGGGCAGCTCCCAGTGTTCACTGGTAGGAGACTGTGGTTGTACTGGGCAGCTCCCAGTGGCCACTGGTAGGAGACTGTGGTTGTACTGGGCAGCTCCCAGTGTTCACTGGTAGAAGACTGTGGTTGTACTGGGCAGCTCCCAGTGGCCACTGGTAGAAGACTGTGGTTGTACTGGGCAGCTCCCAGTGGCCACTGGTAGGAGACTGTGGTTGTACTGGGCAGCTCCCATTGTTCACTGGTAGGAGACTGTGGTTGTACTGGGCAGCTCCCAGTGTTCACTGGTAGGAGACTGTGGTTGTACTGGGCAGCTCCCACTGGCTGTGGTTGTACTGGGCAGCTCCCAGTGGCCACTGGTAGAAGACTGTGGTTGTACTGGGCAGCTCCCAGTGGCCACTGGTAGGAGACTGTGGTTGTACTGGGCAGCTCCCAGTGTTCACTGGTAGGAGACTGTGGTTGTACTGGGCAGCTCCCACTGGCTGTGGTTGTACTGGGCAGCTCCCAGTGGCCACTGGTAGGAGACTGTGGTTGTACTGGGCAGCACCCAGTGGCCACCGGTAGGAGACTGTGGTTGTACTGGGCAGCTCCCAGTGTTCACTGGTAGGAGACTGTGGTTGTACTGGGCAGCTCCCACTGGCTGTGGTTGTACTGGGCAGCTCCCAGTGTTCACTGGTAGAAGACTGTGGTTGTACTGGGCAGCTCCCAGTGGCCACTGGTAGAAGACTGTGGTTGTACTGGGCAGCTCCCAGTGGCCACTGGTAGGAGACTGGTTGTACTGGCCAGCTCCCAGTGGCCACCAGTAGGAGACTGTGGTTGTATTGCTGGGCAGCTCCCAGTGTCCACCAGTAGGAGACTGGGGTTGTACTGGGCAGCTCCCAGTGTCCACCAGTAGGAGACTGTGGTTGTACTGGGCAGCTCCCAGTGTTCACCGGTAGGAGACTGTGGTTGTACTGGGCAGCTCCCAGTGTCCACCAGTAGGAGACTGTGGTTGTACTGGGCAGCTCCCAGTGTCCACCAGTAGGAGACTGTGGTTGTACTGGGCGGCTCCCATTGTCTACCAGAACATAATGGGAAGCGGGGGTGAGGGCAGTTAGGAACCCTACTAGTTATGAGATGAATAGCGTTGAGCCACTGAGCCACGCGGACAACTTTCTACCCGAACGACAGCCATGTTCCTCTGTGTCCACGGAAACATGGAAACTTTAGAAAGCTTCTAACGGCTGCCAGTTTGTGAACACTGCCTGGCCCATATGTAGATATGTAACCCGATTACTCAGTACTGTGTGTGTGTGTGTGTGTGTGTGTGTGTGTGTGTGTGTGTGTGTGTGTGTGTGTGTGTGTGTGTGTGTGTGTGTAAATGATACTGCAGGGTCTTCATGTAATTCTGGACTGTGTGTGTGTATGTGGGTGTGTATGAGTGAGGTGTCAACGGCGAGCGGTTGCCGTGACTACAGCAGGTACACTGGCCCAGGTGTAAAGCTAACTCTAAAGGATTAGAAGGTGCAGGTGAAGTTAGACAGGAGAGAGAGAGAGAGAGAGAGAGAGAGAGGCTAGCACCTAGAAAGCTGTGGTTGTCTGTGGTGGTTATGAAAAATGAGAGGGTCGCCGATACACAAACTTACACAAAAACATACTGTCAACAAGCCCTGTGATTGGCTAGATGTTCAGATGTGGCCCCCCTGCACGCCGGGCCCTCGTTAGGGCTAGGGAGGTTGGCACGGTGACCAAATAATCCCCCTAATGGTGGATTATCTGTAGATAGCAACTGTTCCTTTCAACAGGGAACCAGCCTGACCAAAGGTCTAGGGCTGCAGCTCACCATTATTTTCATCGTTGAGTAATCTAACGATCGTTTTTTCAATAAATTGATTTTCAAAAATGTCAGAAATAATAGCAAGTGCCATCACAAGTTACCAGAGTCCAAAGTGATGTCTTCAATGTGCTTGCTTTATCTGACAAGCAGCCAAGAAAAACTAAAGTATTCATTTTATAATGATCCGTGAACCAAACATTTGAATTTCTGAAGCATCATGCGGCAAAAAAAAGGTGTTTGTACTTAATAAATGACCTAAAGGATTAATCGATTATACACATTTGATTCGATTCATTTTCTGTCGATCGACTAATCGATTAATCAACTAATCATTGCAGCCCTAGGTCCATGTCGAAGGTTGTGGAGGAGGAGGATGTTGGCACACACACACACACACACACACACACACACACACACACACACACACACACACACACACACACACAGTGCACCAGTTTACACCAGTGCCCTGCTAGCATAGTTCCTTAGCATGCTAGGGAGTATGCTGACATGACATGTTAAACTGTATGTATGATAACATACTGAATATCTAAACAAGTTAAGTACCCTAACACACACACACACTATGTGCGCGAGGTGTCTGTTACCATCTTTTAGTGTATTGATATTTTGTGGTGTGATGTTTCTACCAATCAATAGTATTTATTGTCTAATGACCGTAGCCATCAACAGGACTATGAGGACCAATGGGGCGCCTCCGGCTGAGAGTGACAGACGCTTCTTTGTGTTAGAGACACATGACCTGTTGAGACACAAGAACCAAGAAGTAATCTGCCCTGTCTGCTATAACACACACACACACACACACACACACACACACACACACACACACACATAGTATGCCCCAGGATATCCTTTTTAGAGAATGGGTAAGAAACATGACCTCACTGTGTGTGTGTGTGTGTGTGTGTGTGTGTGTGTGTGTGTGTGTGTGTGTGTGTGTGTGTGTGTGTGTGTGTGTGTGTGTGTGTGTGTGTGTGTGTGTGTGTGTGTGTGTGTGTGTGTGTGTGTGTGTGTGTTTATATTCTCCAAAACACCAGTCAAAACCCACAACAAAACAAAACTTTGGTTGTGTTTTGTCTAATATCCCTGGCCAGGTAAGGCCATTTAGCCTACCTAGCATGCTAGCATAGACCCACACCAGTCTACTGTTACTAGGGCAACAGGAGATTGCTCACTCAAACCCAGGTCAGGAATGAGTCGGACGCCCAGACAACCAGGGCAGACCGGCTACCATTAGACCCCAGGGGGAGATGACATAAGCTGGGCATCAGGTTCCTACTGGAGCCCCTTGCTCCCCACAGGCCTCAGCCAGGACAGCTGGTGACCAGAGAGAGAGAGGAAGGAGAGAGAGAGACGGAGAAAGAGATAAGGAGAGGGAGAGAGAGGAAGGGAGGTAGAAAGGAAGGAATAGAATAGATGAAGAGATGATGTGATACTTCCTCTCACAAGGACAGGAACTTTGGACTTTTATTGTGAAATTAAATCCATGGCTATTACCAAGTCCATTTATTATTTAAAGAGTCCGTCACAGAGCAGATCTCTATCACTGTGCACAGTTAGCGTTTACAAGCGGACGTTGGCCGAGCTGTGTGAACAACAGGCTGATGCATAGGGCTTGTACATCAGAAAGCATCATGGAATTTGTTGTTGGCGCCATATTGAGAGGACTCAAGAGAGTTGTAGGAAACCATGATTACCAACACAATAACTAACATTGTAATGCACTTCTATGCTTCCACAATGGAGGCGGTCATTGCGATGTGACATCACGATGTACGACTCCTATTGGCTCCCATTCTTCTCTGCAACCACTTCATTGCCATCATCACTTCCTACTGAATGAATGAATCTTTATTTTGGTGTCTTCCCACATTTTTGCAACACATCCCGGTATTATTAGACACCGTTTAATTTTTAAATCAAATACACATTCACAATACACAATAATTATTGTACGTTAATCAAATAATAATGATAGTTAACATTTCCTTGTTTTCCTGGCAGCCTGTTTACTGGCTGTTTCCCTAAAGCAATGTGACCATGGGATTACACATGCGCACCTGATGTGGGACATTTTAATCCAGATTGACATCATTTTGGTCGGTATATTAAAACTTGTCTTAAGGCTGTGGTGTGAGTGCTGATATGTTTTATAGTGCTGGGATGCTGGGATGCTGGGAGAGAGAGCGAGAGAGAGAGAGAGAGAGAGAGAGACTAGACTAGTGTGTCTCTGTTTGTTGATATCAGTGTCTGTCAATACCAAAACTACTGGCTGTTTGTAAGTCGTATATGAATACCTTGAGGCAGATCGCATACATTATTATGTAAATCCCAGGTATATTCAAACCAAGCCGGTATGAATACTAAGCCAGGCAATAAGAAAAATGGTTGCTAATCGCAAACACTCGTGCATTCACATAAGCACATTCGCACGCACACACACACACACACACACAAATGCACGTTTAGACACAAACACAAGCCATTTTACACAAATACATATCACTGGCAAATGTATAAACACACATATGTATATGTATATGTATATACTGTATATATATATATATATATATATATATATATATATATATATATATATATACCCTGTGTGGTGAACTCACTACACACACGGTCTCCCAGCTGTGTGTGTATTGTGTGTGTAGTCCGTCAACAGACAGGAATTGTCGGATGGTGAATCAGCCTGAGTCACTCGTATTTTCCTGCCCCAAACTTCCCCAGGTTAGGATACACTGTCTGATACCACTGATATTTCCACTGGAACTAGGTTTCCATGGAAACTATGAGCCCAACAGAACCCTGGTCGGCTATCTTCCACAAATCACATTGGTTTTGAGATGTTCTGAAACAAAGTTGTATAGCTGAAGCCGGAATACAGCGCAAATATCCAATCCATTACTTCTACTTAACTGTTTTGGGTCATTATAAATCAGTGACTGACACATCTTTGGATTAGAGACCGCCTGGCCGTGTGCAAAAAGCTCAAAAGAAAACTCCTGGCATGCTTGACGTGTCTGGTATTAGCGGAGAAGTTAATCTGGGATGTTGTACTACTGCGATACGGAGAGAAAGACTTTGAGACACTTTCACTCTCACTTCGTCCTCATCGTCTTCAGTTATTTCTACGGTCTTGTATGGACAGCTGTGGTCGACTTTATGAAGACTGCTTCAAACAGGGTAGCTCGTAACAAACTCCCACATCCTAAAACCTCGGCTCAGCTGTTTTCCTCCACACGCCAAATTCATTTAGAGATTTTTTTTTTAGGATGTGTTTTATTCGTTAGACATTTTGTTTGAACTACATTTGAGCAGAAGTGATGGCAGATACAGTTACATGGTGCAGTTGTACAGATCCGATAATCCTGTAATTCTTTCCTCCTTGACAGAGGAGGAGCTGGTACACTCAGTCGCAGTGCATCATGGGATATTGCGGGAAATGGCGGCCACTTGGCATCGGCGCCACACACCGAGTTAAAAGCAACATGTTGTTCCATGATGAGTCTCTCCATCTGTTTTAATCCCTCTTCTCTCCCTTATTTCTTTCTCTATTTCTCTCTCTGCTCTTTCTGACTCTCCTCATCTCTCTCTCTCTCTCTCTCTCTCTCTCTCTCTCTCTCTCTCTCTCTCTCTCTCTCTCTCTCTCTCTCTCTCTCTCTCTCTCTCTCTCTCTCTCTCTCTCTCTCTCTCTCTCTCTCTCTCTCTCTCTCTCTCTCTCTCTCTCTCTCTCTCTCTCTCCAGCATGCAGTGCCCTCTCTACCGAACTTCAGGCCATCTATGTCCGTCCCAGACTGGCTGCTGGCCGTCCAGAATTACATGAAGACCCTGCAGTATCCTTTACTCACACACACCCACACACATGCATACACATACACACCATTCACGGTTATGAGACGAAGGATGAAGAGAGGTCTTTGTCATACAAATGCACACACACACACTGCTGTTACAATGGTGACGGAAGCTGTCAGGTGAAGTGATACTTGTGTGACTAACAGTGGTGGAAGCCACTGCTGATTCAGGGAGGGTTATGGTTAGAGGTTATTATGGTCTTGGCCTGAGAAAAGGGACACGGTTGTCAACGGCGATTTATCAAAAAAATGTCTGTCTTGTCTGCCTGCCTGAAGAGACAAACATAACAGTCACACAGACAGACAACTAGATAGACAGATACACAAATAGACAGACAGACAAGGCAGACACACAACAGCCACTAACAGCCTGCATAGATACCACCACATAGATTAATATGATATAATATTTAAATCAGGAGAGACTAGTGTGGTGACTATGATGGACCTTTTCCCTGGAGGACGCCACAGACAAGTGGAGCCTCATCCCGGAGCCAATGCACTGATGCTTTAAAGCAAGCGGTTGCCAAGTGGTGATTTCAAGATTCACTTTGTGTACCCATGTCTGAATGTAAGGGGTATGTAGACAGTGGTAGGGGGGGCGGCGGGGGGGGGGGGGCTGCTTACAGCTGTATTTCTCTGTATGATATTGGCTGACCGTGACCCTAACAGCCTGCGCAGATACAACCACACGGGAACCCAGTTCTTTGAGATCAAGAAGAGCCGACCGCTCTGTGGGTAAGTGGAAGAAACACTCATTTACCCACACGCCAGAAACACTCATTCATCCACATGCCACCAGCCCCGAACACACCCAGGACACTCAGTGGGGTCCTTATGTATGAGTCATTCAGAGGGTTACTGTGTGTGGACAACAGTCATTCAGGGGGTTACTGTGTGTGGACAACAGTCATTCAGGGGGTTACGGTGTGGACAACAGTCATTCAGGGGGTTACTGTGTGTGGACACCAGTCATTCAGGGGGTTACTGTGTACGGACAACAGTCATTCAGGGGGTTACTGTGTGTGGACAACAGTCATTCAGGGGGTTACGGTGTGGACAACAGTCATTCAGGGGGTTACTGTGTGTGGACAACAGTCATTCAGGGGGTTACGGTGTGGACAACAGTCATTCAGGGGGTTACTGTGTGTGGACAACAGTCATTCAGGGGGTTACGGTGTGGACAACAGTCATTCAGGGGGTTACTGTGTGTGGACAACAGTCATTCAGGGGGTTACGGTGTGGACAACAGTCATTCAGGGGGTTACTGTGTGTGGACACCAGTCATTCAGGGTGTTTACTGTGTGCGGACACCAGTCATTCAGGGTGTTTACTGTGTGCGGACAGCTGTGGTATTGTTTTATTTCATATTCTAGTATTTTATTTCAATGGTAACACTGTTAGGTAATTTTCAACCTTGTATTTTTCTCTCTCGCTCTACCTCTACCTCTACCTCTACCTCTCTCACCTCTGCAGGTTGATGGAGACAGCCAGGGAGATGATCAGAGAGTCTCTGCCAATCAAATGCCTGGAAGCTGTCATCCTGGGCGTGTATCCTTCAACAGGAACCTGACTCACATCGCATTGACCGCCGCCATTTCGGAAGTATAGGAGTGCATTTGAATGTCAATCATTGTGTAGGTAGTCATGGCTATGAGACATTGTTGTGTTTGAAACTGCCACAACGTTTCTCATGCGAGCAAGGCGAAACAAAGTTTTTATTAGCCTAGGTTACGGTATATTTAAGTTGATTTCGGATTTTACAGTACTACAACTCTTGAGTAGTAGTATCGGCAACAAAAACTCCCATGATGCGTTGTGATGTACAAGCCCTATTCAATATATTCAAAATATAATTGAAAAATTCACCCCCCCTGTCCATGGATATATTACACCCCTGGTCTTGGCACTTGGCCATATTCTCACACGCACGAATGCACCACACACACAAACAAACGCCTACAGGGTATGCACGCACACCTCTCTCTCTCTTCCTCTCTCTCTGTCTATGTCTCTCCCTCTATAGTGGAGGCCAGAAGGTGAGTTTGTGATCTGCGGGTGAAATCAATGAGACATGTTGCTGTAATGGTCCCTCTCCGACTTCGACAGAACCTTGTTGCTTGGCAACAAGCCTGCTCCAAACTTCATCCCCCCACCCCCACCCTGCAGGGCTTGTCTTCCAACTCTGAAGCCTTTAGTTGGTGTAACATGAGTAAAGTCCTAATATTTAAGTCCTAAAATACCCTCTCGCTGGTGTACAACTACATCAATGCGTAGCACGTAGTCTGTGTGTTGTGTGTTGTGTGTTATGTTGTTATAGACGTGGTTGTGTTTGGTTCTCTGCTGCTATGGCACAGAATGATCAGAAAATGTGTCTCTTTATTGTATTACGTATTGTATATTACAATATATTGAGACAATTTTGCAAGATAATTTGTAGCACTGTAAAGCTATTATATCATCATTTCCACACTTTAATATCATCGTCAAGGATATCGTGGTTTGCGATGGGCGATAAAATAGCCCGGGAGGACGAGGAACAGATCGGCGCCTGCAGAAAGCGTTGGGGAGAGCCTGTGACTTCGGCGTCTGTGCGCCTGCCAGACGGTGTCACCTTTCACCAGGTGCTCGGGATCAGGGCGACTGAAAAAGTCAGTCCTTCAGGCCCCAGCGAGAATTGAACTCGCGACCCCTGGTTTACAAGACCAGTGCTCTAACCACTGAGCTATGAGGCCCTGTGTGTGTTGGTCTGGAGATGTTGACCTTTAAATAGAACTCACACACTCAGTGGGGGACCACACCCTGGCTGAATGCATGCCAGTGAGTCACACCTCAGTTTACCATGGCTCTGATCCAATGGTAAACAAGGATGGACCTTTAAAATACTCATCCTAATCATAATAACGCCAACCACAACCTCTTAGTGTCGAGTGGTGACAGCGACGTTGGTGGTACAGATTCGCAACCCCTAAACCCCCCCCCCCCGCAACTTTGCCACCATATGTCTCAAGGTAATATTATCGGAGTAGGAGAAAGTCGCGGTGCATAGCAGCGCAGGCATCTCCCACTTGCTGTTCAAAATGTCTTGTGTCTCACTCTTGTTAATTAAAATATGTCCAAAAGGCGAATGATTAATAGATAATATACAATTTCAGCGAACCACATAGAGAAGGAGTACTACTCCATAGCATCTTATTCCTATTCTTTGGCATAGCGTTGCCTTTCTATTTTATAGTTCTATTTATAGTTTGTAGATTGACAGGAAAGATGAGAAGGTTAGGTGTGGCCCTTGTCGATCAAGGTCATGAGAATCGTGTGTGTATGTGTGTGTGACTGCGTTTGTGTGTATTTGTGTATTTGTGTGTCTGTGTGTGTGTGTCTGTGTGTGTGTGGTTGTGTGTGTCAGCCGGGTATACTGTGTCCCAGAGCTGTGTGATGCCGCTGGGATGCGGTTGCCGCGGGTTACCGAGTGGTCATAGCTCATCTCCATCAGAGTCAGTATGTAGGGCGGGAAGGTGGGCTGCCCAGAGTGGGGGAGAACCAGGGCAGCACATCCCGGTTGTCATGGCGACGGAGAACCGGAGGGGACACAGAACCCCAGTAGAGCAAAAAAGTTTTGGCAGTCGCTGTTAGATAGGAAGGAAAGTGTGAATTATACTACTTTACTAGTGTGTGTTTGTGTATGTGTGTGTTTGTGTATGTGTGTGTGTGAGTAAAGGAGAGAGAGAGAGAGACGGAGGAAGGCAGTGTGTGAAGACGGGGAGACATGATTGGCTGTGACTGCGTGTCAATCAAGTATTTTTTTGTTGTTTTGCTGCTGGTCCAAAAATATCTCTGGAGGTTTCTGGAGGTTTTCAGGAAACAGGATGTGTGCATTCGTCATTCAATCAATGATAACATAGGCACGTACTTTAAAAGGATAAATACACAACTACCACAGTATCCAGGAGTAATACTAGTAGTAATATTACCACTGTATACAGCACTAATAAAATGAGATAGTTTATTCATCTCTTAATTAATACTACTACTACTACTACTACTACTACTTGTATACATTACTAATACTAATACTGTATGCAGTACTAATAATGTACTGTACATCATTTCACCTCGCAATGACCGCCACCATTTTGGAAGCATAGCAGCATTTTAATGTTAGTTATTATGTTGGTAATCATGTTTGTTTTGGTCATTGTTTAGTAATGAATCATGAAGTGATTTGTCATTATGGGGAGACATTGTTGTGTTTAAAAAAGCCACAGCGTTTCTCATGGGAGACGTGGCAAAACAACGTTTTCATTAGCCTAGGTTACGGTATATTTTCGTCGATTTAGGACTCTCAAAATGGCGGAGTATCAACCACCAAAAATACCATGATGCATTCTGATGTACAAGCCCTATACTACCGCTATATACACATAGTACTAGCACAGTATACAGTACTAATATAACTACTGTATACAGTAATATATGGATATGTTCAGGATGAATACAAGACTATTACTGATAAAGTACTAATACTACCACTGTATACAGTGTACATATACTTTATATACAGTACTACTGTAGGATAGATAGGGGGGTTCTCTGGGGTCAGTGGGGGGTCTCTACCGTTAGACGTAATGACTATTTAGAACAGCGCTACAGTGGAGCTGTCAGCAGAGCTTTTAAAAGCAGTGCAACAGCACTGTCAGCACACACATGCTTTATAACACCCCCTGACACACACACACACACACACTGGTGTGCACACACACTCACACCGGTGCACGCACACACACACCGGCACACACACACTCTCACCAGCACATGCACATATACACCAGTGCACACACACACACACACACACACACACACACACAAACGCGCACCCCCCCCCCCCAGCGCAAGCACATGCACACACACACACACACACACACAACTGGTGCATGCACACACATACACATACACACACCAGCACACGTGCACACACACACACACACAAACTGGTGCATGCACACACATACACGCACACACACCGGCGCACGCACACAGACACTCTCCGAATACAAACACTGCGAGTGTTGATGGTGGTGATGAGTGTGAAAGCAGGCGTGTTAACAGATGGTTGCTGGTTTGAAGCCCCAGAATGACTTCTGTAGAGCTGCCTGATAGGAAGACTAGTACAACTCTTACTGGTGTAGTTCCCTTTAGGTAGAAACTTAATGGCTTTACTGGTTGGAGACTGTGGTTGTACTGGGCGGTAAAACAGTTGTGTTGAACTGCACGGAAAGAACACACACACAAACACACACACACACACACACACCATTGCTACAGAAGCAATGTGCAGTGATCTGACTGCAGGCCTGGCTGTATAAGTGCAGGCCTGTTAAGTGTGAGATTCAGCAACACTGTAATTAGACTTGTGATGGCTAACGCTACTTCCTGTTGTGGTCCTCCACATATAGCTCAGTCTCACCAAGACACTGCCTTGTTCCACACAGAGAGAGAGACAGAGACAGACAGACTGAAAGATTAAAACATACTTGTGATGTAGCATCTAAAAGGAGAAACAGAGAGAGAGAGAAACAGAGAGAGAGAGAGAGAGAGAGACAAAAATGCAGACCAAAGTGAAAACCTATTTTTAGATTAAATGAAAGATGCTTCTGAAACATGGTGGTAATCACAGTACTTCACAACATTCTGAACATAATAAATCAGAGTGTAAAAATATGTAAAAATATGTTTCTATACATAAATATATATATTATACATTATTATTCATTTCCTTTTTTGTTTGTTTACGAATTTGATGAGCGCATACTATAAGAGTATGAGTTGAGACAGGATGGATATTGTAATTATGTTTCTCTATGTACTGAGAGCAGCAGATAGGGAAAGCAGGCACAGTGTGTGAACCCCTGACAGTTGACATGGGGTCGGAGGTCATAGCAGTTGCTGTTGTTTTCACAGTTCTTATAGTTGTTTTCCTTCCAAAGGAAAAATAAGTGTCAGCTTTTCTCTCTTTGACTCAAACAGACACACTGCCAAGCACACGCACACACACACACACAGATCCCCCTTTTAAAACACATACAAAGACACGAGAGATATACTTTCATCTCTCTCTCTCGAACCACAGTTCCCAACCAACAGCCTTGGCTGGAGAAATTAAAGCCTAGCTCAACAGATTGTTTTACTGAGAAAATATATATTGTATATAGTTTTTCCATACTTAAATAGCAGTTGGAAATGTGCATGGTTAAGCTAACCCTAACCATATACACACACACACACATATACCCACACACAATACACACATGCACACACACACACATACACACACACCAACAAGACCTTGGCCTCGCTGTTGTGGATGTCTACGTCCCTATTGGTTGTTTATTGTTATTTTGTTTATTTGTTTTATGCTGTTTGTGTCCCTGAATATGAAATTACTTAACCTACTGAACACAAAGAGAGAGTTAGAAGGACATTTGAATGGGATTATATTAGATTAGACACGTAATAATGTTTGTGAATGGCAGGCTTATGCTTTCTACTTCTGACTAGACTGCCAAAGTTTGGTGTTTGTTTGTTTCTCTGTTCAGTGGTGCTGGCAGGTCATGTCGGTCGTAAAGTATTTCTACTGTCAGCTTGTCGGTTGAGTTTTGGCTGTTTGCTCTGAGGGTTGTTTCGAGGTCAGGAGGATGCAGACAAGGGAGCCCAGATCAACCGATTATCAAGACGAGCAAAGTCACGGAT
>JAOPHQ010006309.1:0-5000 GCA_030340625.1 Merluccius polli | reverse complement strand
TTTTCCCCCTTTTTTTCAAAACAGTTATACAGTTTAATGCCCACTTTTACTGCTTTTACTGCACTTTTGATGGCCTATATATATATATATATATATATATATATATATATATATATATATATATATATATATATATATACAGTATATGTATGTATATGTATATATATAAATAAAATACTGGTTTCATGCCCTGGCTTTGAACTAGACGGGATAATGGACCACGTGGTGTTTAAATATCGAGGCGGTAACACTTTACAATAAGGTACGCAAAAACGTGGGTAGTTACTGAGGAACGAATGAGTAACGAATGATGAACGACCAGGGCCCTAACTGGGGCCCTAACTGGGGCCCTAACTGGGCCCTAAGTGACAGTTACTCAGTAACTACTGAGGAGTTACTGGTAAACAGACTAGGGGACTACTGTATTCGTTACTGAGTAACGAATGATGAACAACCAGGGCCCTAACTGGGGCCCTAACTGGGGCCCTAAGTGACAGTTACTCAGTAACGAATACAGTAGTCCCCTAGTCTGTTTACCAGTAATTCCTCAGTAGTTACTGAGTAACTCTCACTTAGGGCCCTGTTAGGGCCCAGGTTAGGGCTCCAGTTAGGGCCCCAGTTAGGGCCCTGGTCGTTCATCATTCGTTACTCATTCGTTCCTCAGTAACTACCCGCGTTTTGCGTACCTTATTGTAAAGTGTTACCATCGAGGCAGTATGCGGCCATGACCCAAAGTCCTAAATACATTTTCAGTCAGATGATTTTTTTTTGCTTTAACCCCTGTATACAGTATGTACACAGATACTGGTACACACACACTCCTTTATGTACACACATACTGGTACACACACACACACACATACACACACACTCCTATACGTACACACATACTGGTACACACACATACACAGACAGAGAGAGAGAGAGGGAGCGGTAGAAGGGGAGAGAGAGAGAAAGAGAGAGAGAGAGAGCTAGAGCTAGAATGGGAGAGAGAGAGCTAGAGGTACAATGGGAGAGAGAGAGCTAGAGGTACAATGGGAGAGAGAGAGCTAGAGGTACAATGGGAGAGAGAGAGCTAGAGGATGAAAGAGAAGAGAGGAAAGACATATCCTCTTGGTTGGGTTGTTATTCTTATTTGACCTTTGAACTTACTTTAAATCTGTCTCCAGCTAAATTTGAACTATGAGTCAAGGCTAGACTGTGTTTGTGTGTGTGTGTGTGGAGATGAAGAGTAGATATTGGATGGACTGCCAGTCAGCAAGATATGTAGGTCACTGTGTTTGCAGCTGTCACACACACGCACGCACACACACACACACTCCCACCCACGTACACACACACATACACACACACACACACACACACACACACACACGCACGCACACACACACACACTCCCACCCACGTACACACACACATACACACGCACGCACACACACGCACGCACACACGCACGCACACACACGCACACACACACACACACACAGACACACCCATGTACACACATACACGCACACACACACTCTATCATGACCACATGACAAGCTGTGAAATAAGATCATCCTGTGTTCTGCTTTGTCAAGGAAACCACAGTGTGTGTGTGTGTGTGTGTGTGTATGTTTGTGTGTGTGAGTGTGTTACTCGTGACTCGCATGTCCACAAGCTAATCGTTTATCTCGGTGCTGAGAGGTTATTAGCAGCTTCAAATAATAGCTGTTTCTTACACACACACACACACACACACACACTTATATACTACTAGTATTCACATTAATGTGTGTATCGGGATTCTTTGCTTCTGCTTCATTTTTCACTTTTTAAGAAAAACAATATGTCATACGTCAGCGTCATCTTAGTGGAAACATATGAATGGCACTGTCCTACAGAGGGCGCTGTAGTGTATTCGGATAGAGTTGATTTGCATCAACTATGTTCTGTATCAAAACGATGGCAGACACCGACAGACCTTTCGAACCCAAACACCAACCTCATACCCGAAAAATCGTAATTATTTTTTTACAGAATCGCAATATCTCACACTATATTGTGAGGTCCCTGCGGATTCCGGTCCCTAATATTGGAAACACATTAGTCTGTTGCATCCATCACATTTACATATTTACATATTTACATATTTACAATGCACTATTGTTTATAAATATGTTTATTTGTTTGTCAGATCCTGAAGTCGTCCAGCGCCCAGTCGCCCATCAAGGAGCGTAGTCGGGGGAAGTCCTTATCACCACGGAGACGGCAGGCCAGCCCACACCAGCGCTGCGCACACCGCAGAGACAAATCGTACGTAGTTTGACATCCCATAATGTCTCTATTTCTGTCTCGTTCTCTCTCTCTCTGTTTCTCTACATCTAAATTCAATTCAATCTCTTCCCTTTGTCTCTCCCTCTTTCTTTCTTTCTTTCTTTCTCTCTCTCTGTCTTTTACTTGACCTCTCCCTCTCTCTCTCCGTCTCTCTCTCTATCTCTCTCTCTCTCTCTCTCTCTCTCTCTCTCTCTCTCTACCTCTATCTGGCTATCTCTGTCCCTATTTCTATTTTTATTAATCCCTCTCTTCACAGTAAGATTAGTAACACTAATGTACTCATACACATAAACAAACAGTTACAGTGTGTGTGTGTGTGTGTGTGTGTGTGTGTGTGTGTGTGTGTGCGTGTGTGTGGGTGGGTCGGTGTTTATGTGTGTGTCTTGTGATCGCTATGCTGCAGCTGTTGCTGCAACACAGATCATTTTACGACCCGTAATACAGCTGACAGGAGAGAGAGTGTGTGTCTTGATGTAGAGCAGCCTCTGCAATAGCTGGCATCATATTTTGTGTTATTCCTTCTCACCATTTGTCTCTCCACCTGTCTGTCTGACTCTACCTGTCTGTCTGTCTGACAGGCCAGCCTCAGTGGACAGGAGGCCAGCAGAACTGAGCACCCTCAGTGACGGCTACCAGATCCGGATCTAACCGGACCAACCCCCCCCAGAGTCACTACGTACCCCCAGCGTCACTACGTACCCCCAGTGTCACTATGTACCCCCCAGTGTCACTACGTACCCAAAGCGTCACTACGTACCCCCAGCGTTACTACGTACCCCCAGCGTCACTACGTACCCCCAGTGTCACTACGTACCCCCAGTGTCACTACGTACCCCCAGTGTCACTACGTACCCCCAGTGTCACTACATACCCCCAGTGTCACTACATACCCCCAGTGTCACCCCACAGCGATCAGGAATGAGAGAGACATCTGGAACGCTACAACAGGAACTAGAGGGAATCATTGTTGTTTTTTTAAGCTTTCCTTATTGTTTTGTTGTGTTATTGTGTGTATCCTATCGCTCTGCGTCCTCACATCAACAAACACCACCGTCCCTGGAGCGCCAGTGGGTTTCATATCGGTCGCCAGCGGTTAGGAGAAACACTCCGTCGCCATGGAAACAGAGTCATAAGGATAGGCGTGTGAGATGTGCTCAGACCAGAGTTGTGTTTTACCTGATGTTCACGCCATGGTTTTAAACATTGACAATGCAAAGACAAGGATGGTAATATTGTTTTTGGTGTTGTTGCTAGGGACTTTTAAAGCCCCTCTACTGTCCCCAGAATCTGCACTAAACATCTAGTTTTCAGGGTCAAAGAGAAGCAGTATTTCTCAAGTAGTAGCAGAAGTTAGCATCCTAACATTTAGCTGCTTGTCTGCAGCGACCTTGGTCACTACTGGAAGAGGAACTGTTTAGACGTAAAACATGGTTCAATTCTAGTAGAAGACATCAGGACTCAGTCACAATTTGTATTTTGAACACATTCAAAATACGATTTGAACAGCTACAAAACAGCCAAAAAATGCAGCGTGCGGATAAGAGGATCAATGGTGCATGCTGGGAAACAGAAACAAGTGGAGCGGGTGATAGCAGGCAGAGAGGATGAGGAATGAGGGCAGATGTAGAAAGGGAGAGAGAGAGAGAGAGCAGGGGGTGAGAGAGAGCAGGGGGTGAGAGAGAGCGAGGGGGGGAGAGGGAGAGCAGGAAAGCGAGGCTTGACTGCGGGAGATCTGAATGGGCGCTCAACAGACCGAAGCAGTGGAGCACAGAACATTAGCTCAGGCACCGCAGCAAACCCCCCTCGTTCTCGGCTCTCCTCTTGCTCAGCTTGGCTCTCTGTATGCCACCACCCGCTTATTATGGGCTGCCAGGAGACGCATGCCCCCCCCCCGCCTTTTGTTACTAATACCACGGTGCTTTCCGCAAGCCCTAAATAATCTGGAGAGGAAATTACAGTCTTATCCAGCGGTCCAGAAGGACGTAGGAGCGGTTGCGGTTTAATGTGTGCGAGAGCGGCGGTTAATTGGCAAAACTCGTACGTCGAACACACTTATCCTGTACTAACGAGGGGGAGCAATATAAAAGCAAATAATTGTCCAAAGCCAGTTCAAAGGCCAACTTCATACACGATTTCTTCAAATTGAACACACATTAACCATATCGAAAAAGAAAAGGTGTTGCACATTTTTGCTGATGTCATGCTAATGGTTAAAAAGCCTGTAGCTAATTCCGCACCGCAACTGAGCTTTGTCTGATTGCCAGCTTGGTAGCTGATTGAGCCGATCCCACTGTGGGGCTCTGTTGCTGATGCAACGTTATATAACGTCTTCCAGAAGTCCTACTGTAGCATATGTATCTCGTGGCTTTTACCTTTCAGCGTCGGCGTTTAAGCAGCATCATTTCGGCAAAACATTTTAGCATCACCATCTCTTGCGTTAGCGTGTTAGCATTTGCGTATTAGCGTTAGATTATTAGCATTAGCATATTAGCAATAGCGTCTGATAAAGGTTGAGTGGTGAAACAGTACGTGTAGTAAGGACTCTGATAAGGGTTGAAAAGACTGAATAAGAGCACAGGATTTCCTGGAGACTTAGTGGAGCGTCTCTAAACACACTATTAGGCTAATGCGCTATCAGTATGCTATCAATATGTTGTTGATGGGCGGCTGGAAATAGATCA